>JAODAL010022663.1:0-64234 GCA_025379985.1 Phyllomedusa bahiana
CATTGAAAAATGCCCCAACTACGTAAGAACTTAAAAAAAACCCCCCAATTTTTAAAATTCACCACCCGGGGAAATTTAAAGGTGCAAAAAATACCCTTTATTATATCAAAACAAACATTTTTCCTGTTTTTTGGAAATTTTGGGGCACCCCCGCCTTGTTCATTGGCGCAGGGATCTACGTAAATCTTAAAAAAAGCCCCTTCTATATTCACCACAGGTGAATTAAAAGGTTTCAAAAAATACCGTTTAATTTTTATCAAAAATAAAGGTTTTTCGTGTTTTTTTGATTTTTATTTTCACACCCAAAAAATTTTTTCATTGACGCCCGCAACTACGGGAAATCTTTAAAAAACAAATTCCCCCATTTACCACAGGTGAATTGAAAAAGGGGCCAAAAATACCCTTTTATTATACAAAACCTAACATTTCCCTGGTTTTTTTTGACTTTTTTCACACCCACATTGTTCCCTTGAGCAGCATTTTACGAAAAACTTTAAAAACAGCAATTCTATATTCAACCCCAGGTTTAAATTTTAAAAGGGGCAAAAAATAAAAAGGGGTTTTTCAAAACCAAAAAACCCTTTTTTCCCGTTTTACGTTTTTTTAAAAGACTTTTGCCAAAACCCCCAAAATTTGTTTTTTTTACGCAGCAAACCCTTTCGTTAAAACCTTAAAAAACAGCAATTTATAAATTTTTCCACAGTGAAACCCGAAAAGGTTAAAACCAAAAAATACCCTTTTTTAAAAATTCCCAAAACAAAAACAGTTTTTCGGGGTTTTTTTACTTTTCGCGACCACCAGCAATTGTTTCATTGACGCCAGCAAACCCACCTAAAACTTTAAAACCCGCCAAAACTATATTACCACAGGTGAATTGAAAAAAGGGGCAAAAAAATAACCCCCTTTTAATTTATAACCCAAAACATAACCCGTTACGTGTTTTTTTACTTTTTGGGGGCACCCAGGGCCCTTTAAACATTAAAGCCCCCAAACATCTACGTAAAATTCCCCTTTTAAAACAAACAATTCTAAAAACACCACGGTTAACTTGAAAAGGTTCAAAAAAAAAAAACGGTTTATTATAACCCAAAAACCGATCAACAAAAAAAACTTTTTTTTTTGAAACTTTTGGGGCCCCAACCCCAAACATTGGTTTAATTGAACGCAAACATTTTAAAAGATAAATTCTTTAAAAAACAGAAATTCTAAATTCACCACAGGTAATTGAAAAAGGGGCAAAAATACCCTTTATTATAAACAAAAAAAAAAACAGTTAAAGTTTTTTTTTGATTTTTTTGGGACAAACCCCGGGATTGTTCATATGACCAGCAACTACTAAATCTTAAAACAGCAAATTTTATATTCCCCCACAGGGGGAATTGAAAGGTGCCCAAAAAAATACCGTTTATTATACCCCCAAAAAAACAGTTTTCGGGGGTTTTTTGGGCCTTTTTAGCCAAAACCCCGCATTTCATTGAAAGCCCGCCAAAAAACTAAATCTTAAAAAAAAGCAATTTTATATTTTACCACAGGTTTAATTGAAAGGTGCAAAAAAATACCCTTTATTATATCAAAACATAACAGTTACGTGTTTTTGTTGAGCTTTTGCAAACACCCAGCATTGTTTCATTGACGCAGCATCTACTGTAAATCTTAAAACAGCAATTCTATATTCACCCAGGTTGAATTGAAGGTGCAAACATACCGTTTATTATATCAAAAACATAACAGTTACATGTTTTTTGACTTTTGCGCGACCCAGCATTGTTCATTGACGCAGCATCTACCTAAATTCTTTTATTTTAAAACAGCAATTTTCTAATCACCACAGTGAATTGAAAAGGGCAAAAAATAACCGTTTTAATTATATCCAACACATAACATTACTGTTTTTTTTATTGACTTTTGCACACCCAGCATTGATTCATGTGGACCAGCATCTAACGAAAATCTTAAAACATCAATTCCTAATTATTCACCTCAGGTGCATTGAAAGTGCAACAAATCCCAGCCACACACACCGCATCTCACTCCCTATAGCAAACAATAAAACAGTTTACGGTGTTATTTTGACTTGCACACCCAGCATTGTTCATCCACTATGACAGCAGCATCCTACGTAAATCTTAAAACAGCAATTCTATATTCAACCACAGGTTGAATTGAAAGTGCAAGAAATAATCTTTATTATACCAAAACAATAACATTACCGTGTTTTTGACTTTTGGCCCACCCAGCATTGTTCATTGACGCAGCATCTTCTACGTAAACCTTCAAACAGCAATTTCTATATTCACCATCCGTGAATTGAAAGGTGCAAAAAATACCGTTTATTATATCAAAACATAACAGTTACGTTTTTTTGACCTTTTGCAACTACCCAGCATTGTTCATTGACGCAGCAATCTACGTTAATCTGTAAAACAGCCATTCTATATTCACGCACAGTGAATTAAAGTGCAAAAAATACCGTTTATTTATAACCAAACATAACAGTACTTGTTTTTTGACTTTTGTGCACGTCCCCAGCATTGTTCATTGACCGCAGCATCTTCTACCGTATATCTAAAACAGCAATTCTATATTCACCACAGTGAATTGAAAAGGTGCAAAAAAATACCGTTTATTATACCAAAACATAACATTTACGCGATTTTTTGGAACTTTTAGCCCTGTCCAGAATTTTGTTTGATATACACCTTGCAGTTAAATTGAATCCAGCAATTTTGTTGATTATAGGGATATGAGAATACTGTGATTTGCCGGTCTTTTAATAAGAGACTTTTCCAAAACTATTCCATAACTTCCAAAAATTTTTATATTTCTGAACATTGTAGCGAAATTGCAGGTGTAACGAGCAAAAGGGGTTACAGCACATGAGTAGAGGACGAGATAAGGTGCGCCTTCCAGTGCTGGGGAAAAACACGCATCCACGGATCTCGTACAGTTGCAGGACCTTCAGCCCTGTTACCCATCGCTGGGTCCAGAGCCCTGTGAATCTAAGTAACTAACATCGTCGCCAATCTTTCCTTCATGGTTAATGCAACCTGCATCTACAGTCTTACTTCCTCGTCTCGCAGTCACGGCCACAAATTTCGTCATCAGCATCATCAGCATCCTTCCAACATGAAGCAGCCCAAATGTCCAACTCGTGTACCCCTAACTGTGATATCAATGTCTGAAGACCTCTGTTGATGACAAAATGCAGTTGGGGTCAGAAGCATGTTAAAAGATCAAAGGATGATTTATCCTGCTCTGACGCCCAGTTACTGATGCCATCAGAGGAGGTGAAGAAGCCGGTCAATCGGCAAAAATCCCGGCGTCCGGCAATCGCCTTGCAGTGCCCCTTGCTTGTACCCGCAGCTTCTGGATGCAGAAAGTCAGGACGACCAAGTCGCCTGTGTATGGATGATTGATGATGATACCACATTATTGCGGATCCCATCCTGGTCTTTTCGCAGAATTTGTCTTGCGACACCCATTAGTGGACAACGACGAAGAAATGGTTAGTGTCCCAATACGGGTCCCGCCACAAAAAGGAGAGGTGCGGTCGCAGAATCCGCTGAATATGATTTCCCGCCACCACGGTCAGTCGCAAACCCCCTCCTCGCTTATCGCCGTCAAAAAGGTCCAGGACCTCTCAAGCCCTGGGCCTTCTTTGAGCAATGCCATCTGAATTCACCCAGCGATGTCATAAATGCCTCCTTTGCCGTCAACTCATAAATAAAGGCAAGAACCTTTAGTGGTTAAAACCACCACCCATACATGTCAGTCACATGCAGCGAATGCAAGAGTTGAAAATGAGGGAACACTTGGCCAAAAAAGGCCAACCGACACCGGTCCTCCGAACCATCTATCACACCCCTCTGTCTCCGCCTCCTCCTCCGCCGCCACCAACGTTCGCTTAGCTGCCCATGTCCCTCTCAGTAGTCATGATCAGGTATCAGCCTCCGCTTCAGCCACCACCGTCGCGCGAGTAGCACCACACACAACCAAGACACCATCCTAACCCTCTCTTCCGCCAGTTGACACCGGCAAACGCCGTACAACGCCAGCCTCTAGCAGCCAGGCCTGAGCCCCTTGATTCCGCAGGTTTGGGATCAGATAGAAACACTTTAAAAACCCAAACCATCCCAAACCAAAAGCCTGAATGCGGCATTGCCCAGCTTTGGCCTTTGAAATGAGTTGCCTTTACCGTTTCCCCTCCACCCTGGTGACACTAGTGGTTCGCGCCCGTCATGGCCTCGCCTGCCCCCAATACCAGAATTCCGAGCAGGCATTTCTTAGCCAGAAAAGCCGTCCCTGCCCTGCAGCCAACGTGTCATCTAAAAAATTTCAAACGCGTTTCTCATCTGTGTCCGGAAAAGTCCATCATCACCACCGACACTGACTAGTAACAACTCCAAGGCCGCTATAATCTCTGTGACAGCTCACTGGGTGAGCTGGGTTGGATGTCCCTCTGGGGTGACGGTGGCTTCTCAGGCTCGCGCAAACGCTCTCAAAACCGCAGGATGGTGCAGCCTTTCCCTTAACCCAAAGTCCTCTGGTGGCATCACGTGCCCAGATACACCCAGGTAACCGTAGATGAAATTAATCTGCCTTTGGAGACCGTCCACACACAATTCAGGAGCAGTGGACGGCCTCTCCGCAACGAGACCGAGCGCTGCTGGGTGACAAAAACCTTGTGCCCAGGCAAGGTGGTGTGCGAGTACGGTCGAAAATCTTCTTGCTGGCCGCAACCTTAAGAAGATTCGGTAGGCCTGGAGCACATGCCCTTTGCCTGGGCACATGTCATGAACCTGTCGACCAGAAATTTCTAAAGAGCTACCCGGGTCTGGAGACTGCCTGCCTGAATGAAAGGCTCTAGGTCTAGAGTTCGCACTGTAGCTTCTCCCGGCCATTCGCATCCCCTTCCTTCGTCCCGCCTGCTGCGTTGCAGCGTCAGCTCAAGCCTCCCCCGTCAACCGTCTCGATTGTTGACTGTGGCAACACGCTGGAATTCCACCTCCACATGCCTGACAGCGATTGTGCACGCAGCGCAATGCCATACGCAGTAAGAAGTGACACATCCTGACCACACGTGGCTGACCTCGGGTGTTGAAAACCACCGAAGTGGAGGCCAGGTGAAAGAGCTTCTGCACCATCCTTGCCATTTTTGAAGTAAGCCACCAAAATGGTCAGTGTGGGACAATGCCTTGTCAGCATGAGCATTGTGGTGATCTTAGTTCTGGAACGATCGTTGGACACTCCTGAAAACAACAGAGTCCCGCCAGCGACTGAGGTAGGAGACGGACTACAGATGCGACACGGAGCTTCTCTCCCTCTCTCCGACAAATCCACAAAGCCCACAGTTTCACATTTCATTCCGGGTTCTTCATTAATGCAGTGTGTTTCGTGTCCAGATCTAGTGGCAGAGTGTGCGCATCAGCTCTCAGGGTGCATCATCTCAGGCAATGTCAGGGCTGTGTTGGAGCTGTGCCGGAGGCAAAGCGAGGAGAGGGAGGTATTCCTAGACCACCGATGTTACCGACGTCCCTGCCTTGGAAAGAGGTTGCGCAAATTTGAGGCGGAGGAGAAGATGAGGAAACGATCATTTTGCTAGTGCCCCTCTCGACCCAGAGGCTTGGAAAAAATCAAGCTCACATCTTCTCTCACATGAGTGCTTGGATGTCTCCATTTCCTCCAACATGATCCTCATCAATAATGGCCATCAAAATGAACAACAGTTTACTGGGTGGCCCCCTCCCTGGATCCCCGGTACAAAACAAAACTCAGCACTTACCCCTTCCTTCCACCCACCAAATAGAGAGTAAAAAGCTGGAAATGGAACCTTGCTGATTGATCAACGGAGACATCTGTTGCGTCTGCTTCACGTTTCCCCAAATGTCACGTGGAACAACATCAGCGACATACGAGCAGTAAGTCCAAGTAGGCGATAGCGCAGCACAGGCAAGGTTTCGGAAGCCTAATGGTGACCTCTGGCAATGCTTTGTTTAGCGCACCTCAACCAACGCAATGCAATGCAGGGCACACATCCAATCACACAGAGATCAGCTTAAGATCATGGTGCAACGACTATCTGTCGTCTAACACCGATGTTTTTTGCATGTGTTTTCCGGACCCAATAGACTTCTGGTATCCAAAATTGGACGAATGGCCCAGCTGGTCGCCACCCCATAGAGGTGTTGTCCTGCTGCCACAGCAGCCAGCTCATATTGAGCGGACCTTCAGGCACAGTTGGGAGGTGTCATTTACAAGACAAACGCATCTGGCTTTCCACGATAATGTGGATCGTTGACTTTCATCAAGATGAATCAGCAATTGGATCTCTAATGATGTTGTGGCCCCCATTGCAGATGTCACCGAATAGTTGCCGGTCTACTTCACAGTCCATTCAAACAGAAAGTCCTCTTGAAAACTTTTTTTTTAAAATTATCATTTTTACTGGCAATTTTTATTCTCTTTTCCCTCTTTTATTCTCTTTGCTGTGAGGAGACTGTAAAAGAAAATGAAGGTTTCTGACAACACCATATTCCATTTTACTCACTTTATCTGTAAAAGTTTTCGCATTGTCAATGGTTTTTGAGGTCATGTTGCTGTGAGGAATCCAGCTATAATTATGTCCTTTGGAACAGAAATTGCTTCTAATGGCATTTCTCCCTCTACAGAAATTTTTAATAGAGGCTGAGAAAGTCATATTTATAATTTTTTGGGGTCATGTAGCTGTGAATACAGCAATAACATGGTCCTTTGGAACAGAAATGTGGCTTCTAATGGCATTTCTTCGCCCTCACCAATTTTTAACAGTGGCCTGTAAAGTCATTTTATAATTTTTTTTGGGTCAGCTACTTTGAAATGCAGCAACACTACAAGGTCCCTATTATAAAAAAATGTTGTTCTAAACAGACATTTGTTCTTCACAATTTGACCAAAGTGGCTCAAGGGTCTTGCTTTGAATTATTGGGGGCATTTTGCTTTGAAGATGCAGCAATACAACTACAAGGTCCTATTCTTAAAAAATGTTGTTATCTAATAGACATTTGTTCCTTCACAATTGTCCAAAGGTGCTCAAGGTCATGCTTTGAATTTTTTTGTTGGGGGCATTTTGGGCTGTGACTGCAGCTATACAAAAGTCCTAATTCTAAAAAATTTTGTTTCTAACAACATTGTTCTTCACTAATTGTCCACAGTGGCTCAAGGTCATGCTTTTGAATTTTTGGGGGCATTTTTGCTTGACATGCAGCAATAACTATACAGGTCCTATTCTAAAAAAATTGTTTTCTAACAGACATTTGTTATTCACAATTGTCCAAAGGGGCTCAAGGGTCATGCATTATAAATTTTTGGGGGGCATTTTGCTGCTGACATGCAGCTAACTACAGTTCCTATTCCAAAAAATATTGTTTCTAACAGACATTTGTTCTTCACAATTGTCAAGTGGCTCAAGAGTGATGTGCTGTCAGAAACAGGAATAGGTAGGACACTGTTAATGACACATATTGCAAAATGAACTTGTTTTTGCAAGATCTTTAACATAGCTATCAATCCCGTATGATACAACCCATTTAATATAATGAAAAAAAGAGAAACAAAGACATGTGGATTCCCATCCTATTTTAAAAATGTGTTTTTCTTTCTAGAATTAAACTACTATAAAACTTGCATGTACATAAAAGGCTGGTAAAAAATTCCCCTGAATTGTACAAGGGAGGTACAGGAAAACTTTACCAGATGCAGGTTAATCAGAAGACATGGAGTAATGGTGCATGGACAGAGGAACAAAGTACAGAAGACACAATTTCCTCATCACGGTTGAGGTAAAATGAGAAAAAAGAATGCCAAGCAAAAGGCACCTGGGTGTAACAGGAGCGTTAACCACCAGTCATTTCCAAGTGAAGCTCGAATTGTTCCAGCACTCATACGGGGGCAAACAGCGCTACCCAAGTCTTGACGAGTACTGATGAAGGCTGTAGTCTCAACACTTTCCGCTTCCGCACTCTAGCTTCAGCACGACGTTTTTTTTGTTGCTCCGCTGCGTCATCAGGGGCATTTTAACGCTGCGTGGTTAATAGATGACGGACGCCAGCCGGGGCTCTCACCCGCACCCAATTGTAACACCGGCCCTGTGTCATGCTTGTGGCACAGACAATCTAGTCAATGTTCAAGTTCAACTAAAATTGTGGTTGAACAGACTCCTTTTTCCAGCACCTGTAATCTGGGGTCAGAAGGTTTAATGGTCATACTGTGGCCCAGGACCTGGACATTATTCCTGTTTCAACTAAAATGGTGGTGAAAGACTCCCTTTTTTCTGGCAACTTTTTAACTGTGGGTCAACAGGTTTTAAGGTCATTCAGCGGTACAGGACCGATATATGGTAGTGTCCAGTTCAACTAAATGGTGTTTGAAAGACTCCTTGTTTTGCGGCACTTTTAGAAATCTGGGGTCATGCAGGTTTGGGCCTCATGCTGCGTTCCCAGGACAGGGATATACAATGTCCATTCAAGTAACATGATGTTCAAACATACTGCCTTTTGGCACTTTTTAATTATGTGGTGATGCAGGTTTTAAGGGTCATTCTGTGGTTAAAGACAGGATATGAATGTCTGGACTTTTTTTTCTGTGACTTTTAAAACCTAAGTCTAGTGTTGCCTAATATGTAGCAACGTATCATTTGACTGTTGTGGAGTTAATATCAGCTTCTCAAGCCATGTTTGGGTGTAATTATGAAGTGTTGTGCTCTCCCACCAAGACTTAATGGTAAACACATCATAATCGATGCACACTATCGAAAAACCTTATCGATAGCGGCGGCCGACTATCGACTAATCGCTCGAATCTCGATAGCAACGCAATCGCTCAACACTATCCCCGACCACTTCCCTGGAGAATTTAACACAAATAACTTAGAATCCTCACTTGTTCCGCACTGCCGCCCCCTGGCATATCAGGGGTCCATTTTAGGTACAGGTTTAAAAAATAGGCTATAGGGGGCCCCATATAGGCCAGGTTTAGGGTAGGCAATAGGGTTGACATATAGGCAGGCAGGGTTTAAGTAGCTCTAGGGCCCCATATAGATAGACAGGCGGGTATAGGGGCCATTAAGGTAGGAAGGCAGAGTTTAAGTAGCTAAAGGTGTCATATATGTAGGCAGGCAGGGCTTAGGTAGGTCTATAGGGGCCACCGGACAGTCTAGGCCATGGCATACGTAGGCTATAGGGGCCCATAGAGCAGACAGGCCTCAGGGTAGTTATATGGGTCCCCATAACAGGCATGCAGGTCAAAGGTTAGGCGAAAGGGGCATATATAATAGGCAGAAGGGTCATAGGGTAGGCTTTATGGGCCATATATATAGGCAGGGCTTAGGAAAGTTTAAAGGGGCCATATATATAGCCACGTAGGGCATAGGGTAGGCTATAGGCGCCAAATATATATAGGCAAGCAGGGCATAGGGTAGGCTAAAGGGCGATATATAGGCAGGCATGGCTTTGGGGAGGCTATATATAAGCAGGCAGGGCTTTGCGGTGGCTATAGAGACTATATATAGACAGGTGGGGCTTCGGTGAGGCTATAGGGGCTATATATAGGCAGGCAGGGCTATAGATGCTATAAATAGGCAGGCAGGGCTACAAGGGCTATATATAGGCAGGCAGGGCTTTGGGGGGCTATAGGGGCTATATATAGGCAGACAAGGCTATAGGGGCTATATATAGGCAGGCAGAGCTATAAGGGCTAGATATAGGCAGGAAGGGCTATAGGGGTCATATATAGGGAGGCAGAGCTATAGGGGCCAATATATAGGCAGGCAGAGCTATAGGGGCAAATATATAGGCAGGCAGGGCTATAAGAGCCAATATATAGGCAGGCAGAGCTATAGGGGCAAATATATAGGCAGTCAGGGCTATAAGTGCCAATATATAGGCAGGCAGAGCTATAGGGGCAAATATATAGGCATGCAGGGCTATAAAAGACAATATATAGGCAGGCAGGGCTATAGGGGCCAATATATAGGCAGTCCGGGCTATAGGGGCCAATACATAGGCAGGCAGGGGGCTTCATTAATATAAAAAAATAATAAATCACTCACTTACCTGTCGCTCGCTCCCTCGCAGCTCTGCTCTCGGGCAGTCTGTGCTCGGCGCGGGCAGCGCGATGATGTGACGTCATCACGCAGCCCACGTCAGCACTGTGGGCCGCGCAGGCTGATTAGCAGAACGGAGGCGCTCTGCTCTGCTAATACCGGACACTCCTGCCTTTGAGCGCTCGGGCTGGAGTTATGGTGAGTATTAATGTTGTTATTTTTAGTAGCGTTTACCTGCCTGTGCCCCTATATACCTGCCTGAGCCCCTATATACCTGCCTCAGTGCCCCTATATACCTGCCTGAGCCCCTATATACCTGCCTCAGTGCCCCTATATACCTGCCTGAGCCCCTATATACCTGCCTCAGTGCCCCTATATACCTGCATGAGCCCCTATATACCTGCCTGTGCCCCTGTATACCTGCCTGAGCCCCTGTATACCTGCCTGAGCCCCTATATACCTGCCTGTGCCCCTATATACCTGCCTGAGCCCCTGTATACTGCCTGAGCCCCTATATACCTGCCTGAGCCCCTGTATACCTGACTGAGCCCCTATATACCTGCCTGAGCCCCTGTATACTGCCTGTGCCCCTATATACCTGCCTCAGTGCCCCTATATACCTGCCTGTGCCCCTATATACCTGCCTCAGTGCCCCTATATACCTGCCTGTGCCCCTATATACCTGCCTGTGCCCCTATATACCTGCCTGTGCCCCTATATACCTGCATCGGTGCCCCTATATACCTGCTTCAGTGCTCCTATATACTGCCTGTGCCCCTATATACCTGCCTGTGCCCCTATATACCTGCTTGTGCCCCTGTATACCTGCCTGTGCCCCCTATATACCTGCCTGCGCCCCCTATATACCTGTCTGCGCCCCCTATATACCTGCCTCAGTGCCCCTATATCTATATACCTGCCTGATAGTGACCATATATCTATATACCTGCCTAGGTGACCCTATATTTATATACCTGTCTGACAGTGACCCTATATCTATATACCTGCCTAAGTGACCCTATATTTATATACCTGCCTAATTGAGGGGCCCTATACACCTACCTAACTGAGGGACTTATATACCTATAAGTAAGGAGTTGCTGGAAATGTGAGGATTATAAGATATTTGTGTCCAAATTTGCAGGGACGAGTATTGGCCGGGAGATATCAGCATGAAGGTGGGAACCGGATGGAGAAGAAAAGGGAAAGTGAACGACGCTGATCAGAAAAGACGTCACCTGTCAGTCACTAAATGTAACTGCAGTGTAATCACTTATATGTCTGCAGAGCCGTCTACATACAACTATATCTACCACTATAATGGCCACTGTATGGGGGTAATAAAATGTCTGTAGAGCCTGTGTAAAGCTGATAGTCACATGTGTTGGTCGCGTTTGGTCAGGGTCTGGCAGGATTATTTGTTTCTTAAGTAGTAATAGTTTGGGGTCTTGGTTTTGTAGGAGTGTTTTTAGTAACAATCATTTGTCCGGTATATTTGCTCCATGCGTAGGTGTATGTTTTGGTGACTGTTTAGGGGTATTGTCATATGGAGGTGAGCGGTTTTGAAAAAGTAAATTTGTCATTGGTGATTTTCATTGTACAGGGACTGCTGAGGAGGTGGGTGGGATCTATGTGGAATATGCAGAAAATTTGTGACAGGAACAGAAGGTTTTTCTCTGCAAAAACACATCATGCCGCAGTTCAAAATGAGGCGCGAAAAATGCCGTGTGAACCGCGCCCTACTGGCAAAATGTAACACACAGGGCCCGGGCCCCGGATGTTTTAGGACCCTAGCAACGCCCCTGAGTATGTTCACTGCTGGAGGGCACAGGAGCCAAACCACCAGGGTAGCAAACGCCGGGCCCCCTAAGAGCACCGACCCCGGGGCAGTTGCTACGTCTGCTACCCCGGTAGTTACGCCCCTGACTTAACTGTTTAATAGCTCTGGAAAAAAGTTAATTGAGGGGTTTGGCATCACCTAGCTTTCCTGGATTTTGGAAAGCCTATTCAGCATTTAGGAGAACTGGGAGATACCACCAAACTGTGCCTGCACTTAAACCATTACACTACAACCAGTATTTTCACCATACAGTGAACATATAGTGGTAGATACCAGTATACACAGACTCTATACTACTGCCATACAGTGACCATATAGTGGTATATACCAGTGTACACCAGCACTGCAGACTGTATATTACCCGCAGTAAAAAGGGACAACGCCGGCGGTCTGCCTCTAGCTCCCTGCGAACGCTGGAAACAGACTGCAGGAGACAGGTAGCAATTGGCCGCTGTAGCTTGTCTTCTGCCCACTGTGGCCTGTCTTCAGCGGTTGCAGGATACAGGCCGCAGAGGGCAGTAGAAAACTCCTGCCTCCTGTCTTCTGCAACAGCAGGAGGGAAAGATATAGCAGCCTGAAGAGGCAAAGCAGGATGGGCGCAGGCCAGTAGTGGGTGAGCATTGTTACTTACCTGACCACCCAAGAGATGTACACTCGCCAAAAACTATACACCTACCTAATTGAGGACTACCTACTTAAAAGGTGGCTTACCTATCTACTTAGTTTAAGGGTGTACTTACATACTGCATTGGGGTATTTAACTACCTGCTATATGAAGACTGTCAGGGAATTATTGGGTTAAGTTTCTTCAAAGTTAAATTTTCCTAATTTCTAAGCAGAACCAAGATGTGACTTTCAGCCTTGCTTGTCTTTTGGGGCGTTTAACTATCCTGGTCTCTCATTAGTACATTTAGTTCTCCTAATCTGCAGCTAATGACAATACTTAATAATAATATTTATGAATCTGCTCTTTCACAGCTTGACAGAAGCAGCATATTGAGCTTGCAAACATACAGTTCATTGCTGACCACGAGTTGTACGCTTGCACAGATGCATATAATCAAGTGACCAATCACAAAACAATTTATGACTAGAGGTGTGATTTCTTGTTGATGATCTGATAATGAGGTACTGAATATTTTACTATTGCCACTTCTTAAGATCAGAATGTATAAAACTTGTATGCACTAGGAATAAAGGGGAATTTTGCTTTTAATATCACATTTTGATGTAAGTTGTCAATTTGCATTTGTAAAACACAGTTCAAGTCGCCAACAAATATTGCTTCAAGCTTCAAAGTGCAAAAAACGTTTAATCCTCCACGAACTTATAATAATAGTTCATATTATGGTAGCATATATAGCTGTAACGAACTTGGAAGTGGATCCGCTGGACCACCGCAAGCGATGGTGTAAGCCACGCCAGGGAACGGAATCTAAGTAGGTCCCGGTTTTCACCAGAGCCCGCCGCAAAGCGGGATGGACTTGCTGCGGCGGGAGTCTACCAGGTCGTTACCCCTGACGTGACTTGCTTGCGATGGCGGCCAAGGATGAACGTAGTACAGAATCGTGAGACGTAGGCGTAGTCAGGGACAGGCGGCAAGGTCGGGGCAGGCGGCAAAGGTTCGGAGTCGATAAACGTAGGCAGAGGTCAGAATACACAGTAGGACAATAGATACTTGGGAACGCTTTCTCTAGGGCACGGAGGCAACAAAGATCCAGCAGGGAAGTGACGTGGGTCCAAAACCTAAATAGAGACAGCGCCCGGCAATTAGCCAATTACCGGCGAACTGTCCCTTTAAATCCACATGGCCGAGTGTGCGCGCTAGGGGCGCGCAAAGGGGCATTCCGGCCGGCAGGGGACGAGGATCGAACGGGAGCGCGGTCAGGTGAGTGGACGGGACGGATGTGACCACGGGCAGCAGTGGGGCCCGCGGCGGCACCCGTCCCCGCCGGGGACCTGCCATGGGGGACATGGGTGCGACCGCGGTCCGTGGACCGGATCGCGGCACGACACGTTACAATAGCATTATTAGTGTAGCAACACACATAGCACAACTTGCGGTTAGTAGCTTCTACAAGTCCCAAACATAGTTCTCATCAGCACATAGATGTCTTCAATTCAGGTAATATCATGACTCCAGCAGTAGGTTTTTGATGAAGCAGAACTCAGAGATAGTCCCCTCTCAAATTTTAGAGTAGAAGGAAGCCTTCTATGTTTGGGGCTCAAGGAATCTACTAACGACAAGTTGTGCTATTTGTTTTGTTTCACTAATAATGCTATATATGCTAAAATGAAATGAACTCTTATTATAAGTTCGTGGAGCATTTAAAGTTTTTTGCACTTTGAAGCGATATTTGTTGGCGACTTGAACTGTGTTTTATAAATGTGTTTGGATGGGGTTGGGTCCCCAAGTTTGGTCGTAAACCTGAGGTGGTAAGATATATACGAAACAATTAAGCACACAGAAAATAGACCAAGTTCACACTGGTGACACAGGGCATCACCACTTTGATTTCTGATCTAGTGTCGTCGACTACCGACTCACCAAGTTCTGCTCCGTCTGTGCTGTCACCCTTTTGCTGTGAGGATGGCTTCTATCTCATGTACTCCATTGTTAATCGACTGTGCACAACCTGGTCTAGGAGTCATAAGACTCTTAAAAAATCCCAACTAAAGATCAAAAAACCTAATAAAAAATGCCAACTCAGACCCAAATATCTCCACCTTCGAATCCCACCAGTAAAATATGCTCTCCAACCTGTAAAGGAAACATTTCAGCGAGCACACCCTGATAAGTCTAGAGGGTCTTAGGGTCCGGTGGCCCCTCCAAAGGGGGGGTACTGTCATAATCATGCCCAGAGGACCCCAAGCTTTGAGCTCTGGACGCCGGCCACAGCCAGTGCGACGAAAACCATGTTTATTTACCTGATGCCTTGTATTTGTTTTACCAGTGTGAACTTGGTCTATTTTCTGTGTGCTTAATTGTTTACTGGCCAATACCCGTGGCCAGGAATCTTCCAGCACGCTCTTGGTTAACCTGGTTCCTTTTGATTGACAACTCTCATCTCCTATCCTGTCTTGTGTTCTTCCTCTCTGTTCCCTATATAAGGTTTCATTTCCCTTTCTGCCTTGCCTATAGTGGTTCGAATCCCAATAATTCACCTGTATTCTAATTTGACTTTCTGTGCTTTTCTGACTCTTGCTTGGACCCTGGTTATTCTCTTGTCTCACATTTTGTACTGCACTGCCCGTTTGTTACTGACTTGGCCTGCCGGACTAATCTTGTTTGTTCTGTGTTTGTCTCAGTCTGTATTTCACTTGGCTCAGTGCAGTCATAAGTCATCTGGTTGGGGCCGGCCTATTAGTCGGGTTCCCCACAAGGCAGAGACTGAGGCTGGCACCAGTGTCAGGGCCTCACTCGTCTGTGTCTCTGTGTGTCCCCCTGACAGGCTCAATAAAAAATCTTGTTCCATGAGACAAAGAATCTAGAAAATGTCCTCCTTTTATTGGTAATAAAGTGCAAACTGGAGAGTTTTAGATCCTAAATGTTGAGCATTGTATTTGGTAAGCCAGGACCAAAAAGAGTCACTAGGTATTGGTTTTGACATGTGCATTAAAAGTTGTTGAAGGTCTTCAAATAAGTACATTCTTTCTTGGTGAGATACAGGTGTACTGTGGTGATATTTTTGTGATGTGAATAAAACCCCATTGAGAAGTATAAGGCTTTGACATGAGGCTGAAGCCACACACTGGGCACATATAGGGTGTGTAGCAGTCATACCAGAAGGGCAGGGTACTCTACCTAAGAGAAGAGAGGTAAAAGTTAAATTTCAGTTTCGTAACTAGCATAATAGGGAATTAAAACACCAAAAATAGGAAAAGAGAACCACAGAGATAAAGAAAGACTAAAACTTTGTGCACAAATGGGAGCCCCATAGCCATTTGGGGGCACTTTCATTGCTTGGAGCACAAGGGGCTATGGCTGGGGAGTTTTTACAGATGTAGTAATTGGTAGGGAAGTGCTGGAAAAGTGGTTGTCTAAGTTGTTCATATCATAAAATCTACAGGGAGAAATCGTGGTCAGGAGAAGACCGGATGGAGTAAAAAAGGGAAAGAGAACGACTCCTCAGAGAAGAGAACGACTCACTAGAGAAGATGTCTCCTATCAGTGATTTGATGTAACTTTATTGTAATCACTTCTAAATCTGCAGAACGTGTGCATACAACTGATATCTACCACTGCATGGCGGTAATATTGGTCATAGTATAATTGTTTCAGTAATAGAATGGTGGTATTAGTCAGTCACTGTATGATATGTGGTTTTATTTAGTCACTATGGTGGACATATATGAGAGGGGCTGCGCCAGAAGTCTAGTGTCTTTTCAGCCTGAGATCTAGTACAGCCCCATTCGCTATATTGTTAAAACGGCCATACAACAATATCAGGCACATTACAGAGCACCCACACCACTTTGAAATGTGCCTGATTTTGGGGGGCGTGCTGGAGGCAGGGTGCACTCGAACTGTATGAAGCTACAGATTTATAGCTTCAGTACGGCAAATCTAGGTGCATTACTGCTGTTACAGATAAACCACTTTAAAAGTGGTTTACCTCAGCCAGAAATGTCATTTCTGCTATAGAATGCACCTGATTTTTGATCCGCAGTAGACCAGGTTAATAAATTCAGGTGCATTCTACACTTTTATTAAGCACAATTAAATTGGAGTCTAAGCGCCAAAAATCATACATGTCGCCCTATGTGTTGGTGATATGTGGTCATCATGTGGCGATATCATTCAGCCACTGTGTGGTAGTGATATGTAGTCATGGTCTTAGTGGAATTATTTGTAAAGTTGTCTTTGGTACTCTGTTTTTTTTGTAGTGGTGTTATTTGGTGAATTTATGACCATTCTTTAGTAGTTTTATTATGGAAAGGGAAAATGTGAGAGTAAAGGGAGGGGAGTCAGGGACTGGTTAATTTTGAGGTCATGTGTCACAGCGTGACACATTTTAATGTGGGAGAGGGAGACATTTTTTTACCCAGCCCTGAGTGCATGTTAGCATAGAAATGTCCCTGGAATGACATAATCTTCCCAACTACTGTTGCTGCCCATAAGAGCAGAGAGGTGGCCAGTAACCTAGAAAAGCTTAAGTACATAAGTACATAAGCAAGAGATGAGATCTGCTCCTAACTCTGAAGAGAAGCAAAATCAGGTTCCCTCTGTCTCCATTGGCACCTTGCGGCGTGATGGTGGGGTGCAAATGACTTTCATAACAACCCTTTCCCCAATAAAAATGCTAATCACCCCAAAAAAGATAACATGCATAATGACCTAGCCTATGAATCTATCACATTATTTTATGTTGGACATGATTTTTGTTCATCCTGCTGAATAAAAAGCAAAAAAAAGTCATATAAACCCCAAAGTGGTACCAATGAAAACATCAGTTTGTCCTGCAAAACAAAATCCCTTACACAGCTGTGCATACAGAAATTTAAATAAGTTATGGCAACCATAAAATAGGAATGCATAAACATTGTTTTACGAAATAAAAACATTTATTTATTTTTTTAAGTGCTACAACATAAAAAAATGAAAATCGTATCGCTCTGGAGAGTAAAACTAATGCCTTGTATACTGCATGGTGAGCACTGTGAAAATTTAAAACACTACCAGGATTGCTGCATGTTCTTTATTCTGCCTCCCAAAAAACTGTTTTAGCTGCTACCTTAGTGATCCATTGTTTACAGCTCGTCTCCAGGGGATACGACCAGGCCTAAGAGCTCCCCAGTCCTGGTCGCACATGCTCAGACATCACCTCTCCTCTCAGACAGCTACTGAGTGTTCAAACCCTAGGTGTTGTCATTCTACTCCCGTCCTCTGTACTCCTTAGTAATTAGTCAAACAGTGCAAATAAATAAAAGAGAAACCTCAATGAGGTATGTGAATTGATAACGAGGAAAAAAAACAACACAGGTTTGATTCCTGCAGGGATTTGAACCTAGGACCCTTGTGCTGTGAAGCAAAAACTTTACCTCTCAGCTACTCACAATGCTTTATTTAAATAGACCTTTCTTTGACTACAGAGATAAAGGGCCTGGTGATGTCATCCTACTGGGTCACATGATATACAATTCAAACAAATTACACACGCCCCATCTGAGCACACAGAGCTGAAGAGCTGGATACAGGAGGTATGACATGAGATTGTGGCAAAACCCCTTTAAAAGTCAATCATTAAGTCATCTGTCCCTCAAAATAGTACCAATGAGCGCATCAACTCATTTCCCTAAAGACAATATAGCTCTGTTTTCAGAAAAAAAAAGGTATGACTCTCTGACTATGATGATATAAACATCATACAAACACATTTCTATTGTGTAAAAGTAGTAAAACATAAAAAATTATATAAAATTGATATTGTTGTATTGACCTGCATAGTTAAGTTATCATGCCATTTATACCACACTGCGAACGCTGAAAATATGAAACCCAAACAGCAATGTTGGAACTACATTTGTTAAAATGTTTTGGTGCTTTAAAGGGCTTGCCTCATCTTAAAGTTTCATAGGATGCATGAATGAAATAATGCTCCTTTGCTCTGTCACTTCCTGGTCAAGCTGTCTGTAATTAGCAGATGAGCTCTGTGTATTCAGACTTCTCTGTTTATTATGTTTATTAGTCTAGATTAGCTAAATTACCTTCTACCAGGACAGCAGAAGCATCTGGGGTAATGTAAACAGTAGAGTAATTACTGTCTTTTGTCTGAAAGATCAGATAACACAGAAGCTTTCACACTGCCAGCCAGATTGATGATGTCACTCCCTGCGATCAGATAGAACAAACAGCAGGGGAGAAGGAATACACAGGTCGGTCACTTGGGAAACTAGAAAGCCCTCAGAAGGTGATAAAATCATTTGTAGCTCCTTAACAAAAAAAGATGAACAAAGCAATATATTTGGAAAACGTCTTCATTTCGTGTTCCCTACATTTTGAAAGCTATTCTTTGTAGCGAGACAATCCCTTTAAGGGCTTTGCAAATGCGACATGGCACCCACCAAAATCTGTGTTCCAAAAGCCAAATAGTGCTCCCTCCTTTGTACGGCCTATCATGCAACCAAAAGCAGTTTAAACCCACACACAGGGTACTGCTAAACTTAAAAGAAATTGCGTAACAAATGTTAGGGTGATTTTTTTACAGGATTCCTTGTAAAATGAAAAATTTTCAGCTAAAATGTCATATTATTGGAAAAAATTTAATTTTTCATTTTCACTAACTACCGCTAAACAAATCTTTGAAACACAAGTGGGTTGAATATATTCACTACACCCCTGGATATAACCCTTAAGGGTGTAGTTTCCAAAATGGAATCTTTTTAGGGGTGTTTAGGGTGTTCGCAAACTTATAATAGCCTAATGAAAAAGGAAACCCAAAAGTCCGGTAAGTGCTCCTCCTATTCTGAGGCTTGTGGTTGAGTCAAATGGCGCTCTAGGGCCACGTCTGGAATGTCTCTAAAAACAACAGGATCAGGAGAATCAATATTGAGTTGCATTTCCTTGGTAACAGCTACTCTGTTCCAGTGAATAATAGATTAAAATTTAAAAATCTGAAAACAAAAGTGAAATTTTGAAATGTCAGCTCTAATTTCTGAGACACAACTAGAGGGCTAACAGAAGGTTAGCAAGCTTCCTAAATAATGTTTTGTATACTGTGCAGTTTCTTAGATGGACTGGTCCTTAAAAAAATCTGTGTTGCACATTTTCTTGAAAATGTGAAAAATTGCTACAAAATTGATAGGCCCCTTAATGTCATAAAAAAATAAAAAAACAACTAAACAATGATGCCAGTGAATAGTAGACATATGGTAGATGCTACTTATAAACTATTTTTGTGTATAACTATGTATTGCATGCTAACATTTTTGAACTTGGCAAGTGTTTCTAAATTTACATAATATTTTGATATTTTTCAGAAAAAACAAGGACTGCGTCGAACAAAATTTTTTACTAACCTAAAGCACAATGGACCACGATAAAACAGTCTCTAAGTCACATGGGTAGGTTAAACCATTGAAAAGCTTTTCACACACAAAATTTCACGACAGAATTGAGTCCACAATATTTCAATAGACCAACCACAACTCTTTGCATATAAGTTTCTTCATTACATCTTATGAATTGTAACAGTGTATTTAACATTTTTTTTAAATCACACCATACACGTATTCTGCATATTATTTGCTTGAAAAGGATAGAAAAAATAGTGGTATATTTAAATTTGTGTTGTAGCACAAGCAGTCTTCAGTTTAGCCCAGTCGGTTAGTGAGGAGTAGAACATGTCAGATTTAAAAATTGGGGCACTGTCATAAAGCTCAAATTTGGCTGCTGCAGTAAAGGGATAAGAAGGTATAGACTGTGCTCTCAAAAGTCCTTTCCATGCTTGGTGGGTGACAGCTGTTAATCCCCACTAACTACCACCATTAGTAGCCAGGATTAAAGGGAACCTGTTACATAGGTTATGCCCCCCTTGCTGAGGGCAGCACAAGCTAGTGTCAGACCTGCTGTTTCCAGCGCTGTGTCCCTTATTCTGTAAGATGCTGGAGTTTTAGAGCATTTAATGCTCAAATCTTATTCATGAGACAGTGTGAGCCCCGACCACCAAAGGCTAGCCCCGCCCACTGACAGTTATTCACATGTTTCTACCTATTCAAAGTAATAGGTTTATCAGTTGAGGTGGGTGGGGATAGCATCAGGTGGGCGGGGTTTGAAAAAAACTGACTCTTTGTTTGACTCTTTTCTGGCTGGAAACAGCAGGTCTGACACTAGCTTGTGCTGTCCTCAGCAAGGGGGGCATAAACTATGTGACAGGTTCTCTTTAATAGATTATATTCCAACGTATGATTAGTTAAATGTAAAAGTTCCAAAAAAGTTAAGTTATTCCAAAGATAAACAACTTTTTTTTGTTTCTTAAAGATAACATAAAATAAAAATGAAAAAGCTATGGCTGTCAGAACAGAGTGAGACAATACAAAGAGATTTTAAATTCCTTACGGCAAAGTTTTTCTGCATATTTGAGAGGTTAAAAGCATTCAGATTTAAAACATAAAGAGGTAAAGAATATGTTGCAGCTTCTATTGCTCCAATGCATCGAATATTATAATAAAGTAAGCTTGCAAATACAGTAGTCCTGGTTAAAAATCTCTTTCTGCTTTATGGGAACATGCATTCAGTATGTGATCAGGAAGTACTATAGGTGACAGTTAGGAGTATGACTGCTGGGTTAGACTACTCTGGGCTTGTTTGTAGTCTGTAACTATGGAAAAACATAGGGTGACATGTTCCAATACGCAAGCGCTGTTTTTTTGGCCAAAAACACTTTTGACGCCATATTCTCGATGTAAATGAATTGTTGTACACCAATACTGGGCAAATTATACGCTGGGCACGACACATTGTAAAGCACCTAAAAAAGCACATTACATATAATAGCAATGATACGTTGTGCGCCTCCATACCGCAACGCGCCTGTTGAGGCGCATTACATACACTGGTAATGATACATTATATGCCTCTGTTATGCAATGCGCCTTGATAGGCGCATTACATACACTATTGTTGATACGCAACGCGCCTGCTATTCTTAGGCGAAATTCGCTAAAAAAGGCGCGTTAACTTTACTATGCAAGGTATACCAGACGCCAGATTTGTGAAAGGATCGTACTTTCAGGCGCAGTTTACAATTTACACACAATTTTCGGACATGTCACCTATACTTCGGCACTGGAGCTTTATTCATAAAATAAGAAGAAATTTTTAATTTAGTATATCAGCGGTATAATTTTTCTGCGGAATAGAGAAAGGTTGTGAAACTAATACAACATTAAAATATCCAACACGTTGCCTTTTGACAAGGTGGAAGGGTAGAATTCTTCAATTCTTTCTATGACGAAAATGCTCTTCTGTGTCTGACATGGAAACGCTACTGCGAATCAGCTGAAGGTGAAAAGGTTTCGCTTTCTCAAGAACATAGACACATTATGACGACTTCATCTGATTAAAAGGGGATGTTGGTCGTTAATTATGACCTGGATTTCTCTCTTTTCTTCTCTTCTGGCAATCATTCAAAATGCTCCCAGATGTAAGAAAACTTTTTTTTTTCTTTTTGGTATCTCCAAATAAAACAAATCTCGAACATGGGACATTAATGAATAATATTTGGATGTGGCACACACCTTTCCCAGGGTTCGGGGGTTTGATGAATCGACTAGGAGAATAACAACATATGGATTCCAGATTGAAACACACATAGTTCACTAATTCAGAGTTCATGTTTCTGCAAACCACAGCCAAACAAAGGGGAATAAATTACAAAGCAGTTGTCATTCATGTGGGATTAATTATTTTGCTTTTTATAAATAGGTAGCTGTACGGAGTTGTACCACTCGCAGATCTGGATTTTTAATGTGCAATTATGATCATAAAGCAGCTGAGAACCTACAATGAGGCCAAGGGAAAATATTTAATACAGTCACCAAAAAGCCCATTGTAGTAATAAGAGGGGTCAAATGTTCACTGCATGAAAAAAACAACACTGCTGTATTATTATATCGCCATTATTTCCCTGCTCGGCTGTGTCTACCAGTGTTATAGATGGCAGAAATTGGTATAGTGATTGATGCCAACTACTTTTAATAAAAAAGTAGGCTAATGACATTGGTAAATAATATAGAAACCCATAAGGTGCATGGTCACGTTTTGTGTTATTATCTGAAATTATATGTTAGTGAATTAAGTTAAAGTTAATCTGTCACCTCTCCTGACACGTCTATTTTAGTACTCTGTGTTTCTTTTATTCCCAGAAAATAATATTCATAAAGCTCTACAGTGTCTCATTGTTCTACTATTTCTCCTCCACAATCTTATTTAAAATGATATTCCCACCAGAAATATTTATGGTATACAGGGGCATAACTATAAATGGCAGGCCCCCATAGCAAACTTTTCAAAGTCTCCCCTCCCCCGTCCGTAAAAAAGAAAAATTAACTTATCACCTGTTCTGTCCATCAAGACAGAAAATATAGTGTACACCAGACACATCCCACACATGCCACTCACACGCCAATAACATCCCACACTCACCGGTCACACACTAGACACATCCTGCACATGACAGTCACATCCCGCACACGACAGTCACACAGCAGTAACATCCCACACATTGCAGTCACACACCAGTCACATCCCACACATGCCACGCACACGCCTGTCACATCCCACACACACCACTCACACGCCAGTAACATCCTGCACACGCCACTCACATGCCAGTAACATCCCGCACACGCCAGTCACATCTCAAACTCACCGGTCATGCACTAGACACATCTCGCACACGTACTGATATTTCTGATATTAGTGAACTTTGATTGTTTACACAGTAGATTATACTTCATTTGCATCTTTACCCTGCACTGAATACTGGTCACTTAAGTACATACATACATCTACACATATATTCATACACACATTACAGACACCTATACACACATATATATAGTCACATCCCCATACACTTACCTGTATGCAGTGCAACAGGCTCCCTCAGTCCAGAGGTCTCGGGAAGACACAGGGTGAGGAAGGGGGGGGGGGGGAGCACAGGGCAGCGGCGGCAGGGGGCTGCTCTCAACCTTGACAGTGCAGACACCCATCCTCCCCCGTCCCGACTGTAGAAGCTCAGTGTCAGCACAGAGGAGGGTGCAGGAGTGGGCTCTGCTGAGAAAGCAGTTCAGCTTTCTAAGATATATTTTAGCAGCTCCGTGGAGCTGGGAGGGGACCAGGCTGCCTCCTAGTAACGCTATGTAGACAGGGCCCAGCAGGCAGTAACAATTAAGTTTCTGTGTGTTGCCGGCCGGGCCTCCAGGGAGTGTGGGCCCCATAGCAGTCGCAATAGCTGCTATAGCGGTAGTTCCGCCACTGATATTATATCCACGGGGTATGCCATAAATGTCTGATAGATGTGGGTCCCACCTCCGGGACTCACACCTACCTTGTGAACTGGTTCCCAACACCTTTGTGTAATACAAAGAGGTGGCCATGCATGGGCTGTTCTATGGGAGTTCCAAGTACAAAGGTGTACACTCCATTGAAATGAACAGAGTGCTGTGCTGTGCATGCATTGCCGGGGCTGCCATCAGTAATTTCAGTGTCCCATACAGTCAAAGGAACCAGGTCTTCCTGACCATTACTAGTTCCTATTATTGTTTTGGATGTGCTGATCAATTTTTGTTTTTTTGGATTGTTTAAATGGGGGATTGGTTGGCCTCCATTTTGGTTCTGCACCCCGCCCATCCACACAGCCTGTTTTTAATCAGAGCAGAATGTAGCTGGGACCTTCATTCCCTGAAAATATAGAGGCCTGAGTTGTCACTGATTGAGGTAAGATATTAGTGTAGGTTCTCATCTGAACTGAGGTCACCTTGTCGTGGTGGAGGGGCACTCGCGGTTTTGATCAAAAATGTAACCTTCAAATTTTCATGTATTCAAAAAGAAGCAAAACTTCATTTTGAAATAGTTCCAGTGTTAATTTTGACTCTCTTAGTGTTTGTAGAGTGCTGCTGATATTTTATTGTGTTTTAAGTTCCTTTTATGCACCATATCAGCAGATCTGTTTTTGATCAGCGCCACTGTGTGCAGTTATCTCTCTATTCTGTACAAAGGAGTTTGGGGACTGTTATCAAGAAAGGTGTGGGTCTCAGTGCTGGGACCCTTCCCTATCAGACATCCATGGCCTATCTTGTGATATACTGTGATCAAAACAAGTATGAATTTGGCTTCCTGCTCGGCTGCGTTTCATGGAATAAGTGTGGACTTTCTCATGGACTTCCAAATAATGGATGTGAACTACAGCCCAGCAAATAAGTAGAGCACAGGTTTGTATTTTTATTCCAATTGTTTTTAGGTACTACATATTGTACAGAAATTTGCATCTATTAAACACACAGGAATTTACAGCTGAAGGTGCATGGTCTATTGGATTTTGTGATCATGTGGATGGGCCATAGATCTCTAAGATGGGAATTCACCTTTTACTAAAAATTGGTTGTTACCTTTACACTTGTCAAAAAGGTATGTCATTATACACCCTCACGTAGATTGAGAGTGCTGACAGTGTCAGGCTGTGTAAGCTTGTGCATCCTATCGTCATAGAATCTGCTATGGGACCCAGAATTTGAGGGGCCAACTCAGGTGCAAGAGCAAAGTACTTTTCTGTAGGGAATAACACATTAATGGCTTTGTACTATCTAGCACTGCTAAGTGGGTTTTGGTATATGGCACTTTTATTTATACTTTTAGATATTGCTTGCGCTCCTGTTTCAGTTTCCTTTTATTAGGTGGTGGGGGCCCATCTCGTTAAGGTATTGGACCCAATGAATGCTAGTAATGTGACTGTGTGAAAGCACCTACCCTTCTGACAAGTGAAATGGTCCAGTTGTCAGTTTAGCTGTAAATTATCAGAAGACATAAAATATGGATGATCCAATGTAGAGGTCTATAGCGAAATTCACATTTGCAGCACGGCATTCCGTATGGAGCATTCCTTAATTTTTAATGGCAAGAAGAGCAAAGCGTGCAGTGCTGTTTTTGCTCTCAAAGCTCGACAGGCTTTCCGCGGACACCTTTATGACTCAAAGAGGTTCATTAGTTGCTTTTTGTGTTCGTGGGATAATGAATCCGGAGCAATGCAGTACCATCAGTATGAACAGAGAAGAAAGAAGAGAAAGAAAAGAAAGTTGCTCCAACATTATTATTCTATAAAGAATATATGCAGTAAAGTCTCTTGTGGATGCTGGTTTGTAATTGACTATGAACTAACCTTGGAGAACGGAGAGAGAACTGCGCTTGTGCAGCTCTCCCCCTTCTCTTCTATGGAAATTCCAAATACAGGCAGTCCCCAACTTACACCACTCTGACTTACATCTGTCCCCTAGTTACAAATGGAGACTTATAGGGCATGCTGCACTTGTAGTTCCATGTTCCACAGCAGATAGTAGCTGTGGAACAACAACTTCCGGCATGGCACAGCAACACATAAGGTGAAAATCTTCTTAACAAGGGCACAGGCAGGCAAACAAATGTAAAAACCCTTCCCTGCACTATCCAAAACTAAAAAAAAAAAATTTGGAGTTAAGAACTTAAGAACAAACCTACAGTCCCTATCCTGTTCGTAACCTGAGGACTGCCTGTATAGCCGAGTGAGTGTGTGTGGCTAAAAGCAGAACCCCCATAGCGAATGCATGGGGGAGAGCGATACAAGCATGGCCCTCTCCATGCTCTCTGAGGTCGGCTGCAAGTGAGTTCCGAGCTGGCCTCCACAGTGAACCTTGCCAAATTGCAAAACTCCTTTAACTTTACTGGATCAGCCCATTTACCACAGTAGTTTGAGGTGTACATGGAAAGGAGCTCAAGAAATTCTGGGAAAACCTGGAAGCTGAAAAGGTGCTAGTCATTCTTCGGGTCTTATGGATATGAACATATAAGACATTTTTATAACCTAGGCAGGTCATCTTCACAAAATAGGAGATGAACTATCAATTTGTTGATGAGTCTGTGTTAGAACCTAGGATGTGACCAAGAAAAAAGTTGAGGGATGTTCTCCTATGATCACCTATTATTGTATTATGTTACATTAAGATGTTAATTGCCTCCATGTGTCAGTTGTGCAGGTGGAATTCTAGTTTATGTCATAGGGTTATAGAATCATTTACACAAATATCTATTCTTTGTTGGAGTCCTGTCAACATCAAGAGCTACTTTCTTCATTTCCACCAGAGATGAACCCTGGTATTCAGGAAACCTGATGATGTGGTGATATTTTAAGGAAATTAGCCAACGTTCATCTTCTTAAAACAACTTGATGGGTTTTGAAATTAGCCAGGATTGTGTTTCACAAAAAGGCAGCATCTGCAGAGGAAGCTCAGTAAGAGGTCACCAGAAAAATGTCCATATGTGTTTTATTCTTTATTTTTCAGCACAAGCTACATTGGCCCTATAGATACTGTTATGTGTCCATGGATAGGATTGAGTCATAGTTTAAAACATACATTTTCTAATGTTCTTCGTTAACTCACAGCTAATTAATATCCATTGAAAAGCAATCCTCTCTCAAGAATGGATAAAGCTACTGGGAAAAATATCTTTCAGTAACCAGTTCTCTAAACTCTGATGGCCAAAAATAAGAAATGCTGAGATATTACATTATGGTTTCCGCTATTAGAGATAGTTGAACTTATACGCAGACAAATCCATGGATGGACACTTTGAGTTGCCAAAGTTGTGGTTTGTGGTTGCCTACGCTTTGTCTGCATTTGTTCCATATTATCCTGGTCCTCACCTTAAATACCTTTGGTGGGTCATGTTTAACTTTACAGAGCGGTAAAATAAATTCCAATCATTTAGTTTTGGAATGTCCCTTTGTTGTACATGATAGTAAGTACAAAATTATTCTACTGATTTTGCAGTGGACAGACTAGACAGATACAAAAGCTCACAGACAGGACAAATGAGTTCAAGATAAGTTACAAAATCACAAGACTAAGGCTGACGAGGTCAAATTCAGAAAAAAGGTTAATGGCCGGCATCAAAGACTGAGGTCAAATATATAAGTCTTCTAATTAGTAACTGTACTGAGAGCCCCCAAATAACAAGATAAGCATATGACTTGATAATGTGGCCAGACCTGAACCCTAGACTTCTTTATCATTATTTAATTTGCAACATGCTATTCAGAGGTAGCGTTTACAGCCTGTCCCTGGTGCCTGATGGAGTCCAGGGCCAGAGTTAGAAGACACCAACATCACTTTAGACAATATAGTCAGTCACGGTCTTGTTACAGATATTAAGCTAGGCCATAACCTCAAGTTATATGTCTGATGTACCCCATACAATCTCCTCGATAGCAGATGTTGTATGTGTGGAGATTTGTGTTAGTTGACGGAATGCCCTCACGTGTGGCGCAGGACAGTTTAGCACAAATTGCACCAAAAAGTGGTAAATGCCTGTACATATGCCTCGACAGTTTTGACAAGTGTCTAGAAAGAAAGAGCATTGCTAAAACTTGTAAAATTCAGCTAATGTAACAATAATGGCTGCTGTTCATTTTTCAACTGACATGAAGTACAGCATCAAGACAGGGTGTAAGGAACAAAAAAGGCTTATGGCTTTGTAGAAACTGGAAGTGGCGTCTCAGAGCAGGTGGCATGATTGTGTCACACAGCTCGCTCCATACTCAAGAGGTGTTCGGCAGTGGAATGGGGAGAAGTGAGTATTATTTAAAAAAAAAAAATTAATAGAGGGGCATTTATAACAAACTACCATATTTTTCAGACTATAAGACACACTTTTTCCCAAAAAATATTTGTGAAAATGTGGGTGTGCGTCTTATAGTCTGAATGTACTTTCTTGGGCCGGCAGGAGGGTGGAGAGGGGCGATACTGTGGGAAGGTAGTAGCGGAGTTTAAGGGGTTAAACCCCACCATCGGCTTCCCGCAGCATTGCCACACTCCAGTCTCCTGCCGGTCTGAGATAGCACTATGCGGCAGCTGGCGGCTGTTCACTACAGCCAGCAGCCGCCGATAACAGCAGGGATGGAGCCGGCTCCATCCCTGCTGTTAACACTTTAGACATCGTGGCGATTGCAGCCGGAGCACCTAATTGAATGAGCCTCCGATAACCCCTCCCCCACAACATAATTGCAGGGGGGTTATCGGTTGCCATGGCAGCTGGAAACCTCATGCAGACTTCCATAGCTGCTATGTATGCCACAGGCAGGGTGTAATAGGTAATGAATGAAAAAAAAAAGTGTAAAAATAAATAAATAAAAGTTTATATTCCCCCTTTCACTGTTTTTTAAATAAAAAAATTACACATAATTGTTATCGCCACATCCATAAAAGACCAGTCTATTAAAATATAACATCATTTATCCTGTACCTTGTACACCATAGAAGAAAAAATCTAAGCACCAAAATTGTGCTTTTTTTTGTAATTTCATATCCCCAATAAGTTGGAATAAAAAGTGATCAAAAAGTCGCATCTAACCCAAAATGGTACCAATAAAAACTACACTTCAGCCAAACTTTTTGCTGCAATTGTTTTTCCTATTTTCTTCCTCTAAAACCTAGGTGCATCTTGTGGTCCAGTGCATCTTATAGTCCGATAAATACAGTAACTACTAGGGAAGGCACTCAAAACCTACCTAATTTTGGGGGCAAAATCCCCCAACTCCCTACTAGGGGGCCTATATATTACTTTACACATGGGCCCCCTGAAAACCTATTACCCCTAGGAGCCCTGTGTCCCTATATGGGGGGCCCCAGTTTTAACCACATAAAGGGGGAACCCTATATCCCAAACCAAACTAAGGGACCCCTAGCCCCTACTTTTTTTTGGGGGTGGGGGGCTTTAAACCCTCCCTATTATAACTTCCTGTTTGGGGCCTACAAATCTTTTTTTCGGGGGGTTAGTATTAGGCGGGGGGAAACCTTTTTTTCCTCCCTTAAACGGGAGGGGGGAAAACCTTATACAAACCCTATCTATGGGGCCTATGTCCCAATTGGGGAGATATATACCTATCTACTAGGGCCCTTATAACGTTCCTCTGGGGGGATATACCCCCCCTATTGAATGCCAGGCTAGCCCTAGTACGGGGGGGCCCCAAATGTACTAATACAGCCCTGGTTCGTGTATATGGGGTGCCTATATATTCCCCGGGGCTACATATTATTTACCCACTGGAAGGGCCTTCCCAAAAGAAGTTCCTATTATTTAGGGGCCCCGTTAACTTTCCCCACTGGTGGCCCCCTATACATACCTACAACTTAAGATGGTTTTTACCACCCATTAAGGGCCTTTAGGTGGTAAATTTTGCAGAGAAATTTGGGTGGGGGAAGTCATCTGTTGGGTTGGGCAAAGGGGAAAAGTGAAAGAAATTAAACCATAAGAAGAGAACAAATTAAACAGGAAAACATCTCCCGTGATGCCGAAAGTCATGGTTATTTGCTTTTTTAAGGATCCGCTGTATTAGGGCCGTGGTAGTGGACAGACACCGACAAAGCAGTCACTGTGTTGACGTTATTATACAAAGTTGAAAACGGCCGGTTTTTTTATGTTTTCGATTTTTTTGATAGTTAAATTTGGTTTAAAAAACTGGCATAATCTATTAATACCCAAACCATTTCAGCGCTTCCCTTTTTTGGCAGCCCGCAATCAGTTTGAGAAAAAGCAGGGTGAGCGGTGTGCGAGTCAGACGGGTTTATGGTTTTGATTGGCTGGAAAAATCAATGACCCGTTTTTTTCATAGAACAGCCCCCTTTGTTTGCCCCAGTGTGTTCAGGCTCTAGGAAAAGGCGGTTTGGCCCCCGTCCAAACCTTTTGAAAAAATCGCGAAAAATTGTTTTTATTTGTTCACAGAACGCTATACTTTTAGCTGTGAAATTAAACTTAGGTAGATTAGAGATTTGCAGATTTTTTGGTGTTAGGCCGAGAATTTTAAAAAAAGCATCTAGCCCCGTAAAGTCAGGGAGAGCGGGGGGGGGGGGGGGGGGGGCCCGGGGCGAACACGGGACAACCCTTTTTAAAAAGGAAAAGTGGATATAGTGAACCCTTTGACTTTTTTAAAACATTGCTTTTCCCAAGGGCTTTTTATTAAAAAGTTTTCTGTTAAAATATTACTTGATGTGGGCAGCCGAACTTATATTAGGTTACAGATCTTTTTAGAAAATGCAGGTTTTATTTGTTAGGTGCAAAACTCCATTTTTATATTCTTTAAAATACATTTTCCCATATTTTTTGGGGTTTTTTTTAAAATTTTTGCCCATTTTTTCCCCAGGCTTTTGTTGTTTTTTTTTTAGAAGGGGGGCACCTTGCCCCTTAAATTTTAAATTACAGCAATTTTGTGTCACCGCAGGTGTATTTTTGGGTTTGCAAAAAAAAACCGTTTTTTTTTGGGGGGGGTTTTTTTCCCGTTAAAAATCAATTTTTCCAAGGGTTAAGGTTTGTTTTTTTTTCACTTTTTTTTTTGGTCAGCCCAGCTTTGTTTGATTAAAAAAAAGGGGGCCACTTTTGGGCAAACTTTTTAAAATTCAATAAAAAAGAAATTTTTGTCTCACCGCGGGGTTAAATTTTTGGGTTTCCCAAAAAATACAGTTTATTATCCGAAAAAACATTTCAGTTAGGTTTTTTTTTTCATTTTTTGGTCATTTCCCCAATTTTTTTTTGTTGATAGGGGCCCCCCTTTTTACATTAAAATTTCAATACAGCAATTTTGTTTTGATTTGAGGGATTTGAGAATAGCTGTAAATTTGGGCCGTTTTTTAAAAGAGACTTTCCAAAATCTTCCATCCTTTTTAAAATTTTGTATTTTTTCTGAACTTTTGGAGCGAAATGCGGGGGGTTTAAGCGAGAAAAGGGGGGTAGGACATGGAGGAAGAGGTATGAAGAAGGTGTTTCCCTTCCATGTGCGGGGCGACAACACGCATGCAGGGGAAATCGTCGATTGCGGGACCGCACCCCTTGTCCGCGGGGGTCGGGGGCCCGGGTAAACCTCAGAAAACAAAAACGCCCGCCAATCTGTTCTTCAGTTTTTTAAAGAAAACCCTGCCCCAGCAGTTTCCCATCTCGTCCTCCCATTACGCCCCAAAAAATGTCGTCATCAGCATCATAGCATCCGTCCAACATAAAGCGAAGGCACCCCAAATGTCAACTCGTGTAACCCCCACTGTGTATAATCCATTTTTTAAAGACCTCTTTGATGACAAAATGCGTTTGGGCCAGAAGGCTTTTTAAAAAGTCAAGGGGCCCAAAAAGGGGATGTTTTTGGGTCTGCTCTGAGCCCATTTTATGATGCCATTAGAGTAGGAAAAGGGAACCCGGTAATCAAAAAAAATTCCGGGGGGTCGGAAAACCCCCTTGATTTCCCTTCTTGCTTTAGCCCGCAGCTTTGGATGCAAAAAAGTCAGGGACGAAGTCACCTGTGTTGATGGGGTTTTAAACGACGCCCATTGGGGGATCCAACCGGGCCCTTTTTCCGCAAAATTTTCTTGCGAGCGTTTCCCTTTCCTGGACGAGGGGAAGACGAGGGGAAATGTCAATAGGGGGCCCAAACCCTCAAAAAAGGAGGGGGCCGGGCCCCGCAACAAGCCCCGCTGAAATGATTCCGCCACCCACCCCCGCCCCTGTTTAAATCGCCGTAAAAAAGGTCCAGGACCTCTAAACCCGGGGGCCTTTTCTTTGAGCAAGCCTCTGATTCCCCCCCAGCGTTGTCAAATCCCCGTTTTTTGGCCGAAACGCAAAAGAAAGGGGCAAGAATCTTAGGTTTAAACCACCCCCAAAACATGTCTAGTCAATGCACGAATGCTTTGATTTTGAAATGGGGGCAACCCTTGGCCAAAAAAGGCCGGGACCGACCCCGGGTCCCAACCACTGTCAAAAACCCCTCTGTTCCGCCCCCTTCCTCCTCCGCCACCACCAAAGGGTTTCCCTAGCTGCCCTTTGGGGTCTCTCGAGTCATGATCAGGGATCAGCCTCCGCTTCACCCTTCCCCATCGCCCGAGTCCCAAACCAGCACCACCAGAGCCCCATCCTACCCCTTCTCTTCCGCCTTTTTGACGGCCCTTGCAGGGCCCCCCTAAAAGGGCCCAAAGTTTGCAGCCACCCTTTCTGTTTTCCCAGGTTTGGGAGAAAGAAGAAACATTTTAACCCCCAAACCCACCCCAAACCCAAAAAAGCCTGAATGCGGCATTCCCAGGTTTTTTGGCCTTGGAAATGTTCCCTTTTCCCCAATCCTGATCCCGAGCAGGCTTTTTCTTTGCCAAAAAGCCTCCCGCCCCGGCCCAAACCACGTGTCATCTAAAATTTCAAGGTTTTTGCCCGGGAAACTGTGTCCACCGACACATGGACTAGTAAGCATGGCCAAAGGCCCTATATCTTTTTGGGGACAGCTCACTGGGGGACGGGGGATGTCTCGGGGGGTTGGAAAGGGTTTGGCTCCCAGGGTCGGCGCACCTCTTCAAACCGCGGGGAAAAGGTGCGGGGTCTTTCCCCCAAGGCCCCTCTGGTGGTTTCTTTGGGCCCAGGGGGAAAACCAGGCCGTGTTGAAATTTAAATTTTTGGTCTTGGAGACCCCCAAACACACAGGTAAAGGAGCTGTGGATGGGCTCCCCTGCCGAAAACCGGGGTCCCCCGGGGGTGACAAAAACCTGTGCCAGGCAAGGTGGGGGTGCGATAACGGGCGAAATCTGCGGGCCGCCTTAAACCCCGGTGGCTGGGAAAGGCACATGTCATAAACCCTCGTCGTCCAAAAAATTTCTAAAGCGCAAACCCGGGTCGGATTTCCCCTTCAAAAGGAAGGCTCGACGTCGATTTTCGAAATTTCCGCCTTTCAACCCCCCTTTTTTGGGTCCCCCGGGCTGCTTTGAAAGCTTCACTCGGCCTCCCCGTAAAACCGCTCATTGTTGGATGGCAAAAACCTGGAATTCCACCTCCACATGCTCCAGCGTTTTGGGGGGAGCAGCGCAATCCCATTACCCCATTACGAAGTGACACATGGCCTGACAACAGCAGTGCGGACCTCGGGTTTTGACCAAACCGAGAGGGGGGGGAAAGGTGAAAGAGTTCTGCCCCACCCTTTTGCCTTTTTTTGAAGAACCCAAACCAAAATGGTAAAGTGCGGACAATGCCCCTTGTCAGCATAAACCATTGTGGTGACCCTTATTCGGGAAACGATCTTTGGGGGACACTCTGAAACATCGGGTTTCCCAAACCAGCGACGGAGGGGAGACGGACACAGATAGGGACATGGAGCATTCTCTTCGCAAATCCAAAAGGGCCCCCGACAGTTTTAAATTTTTAAAGGGTCCTCTTTTTGGCAGTGGTTCGGGGTCCGGGGGTAGTGCAAAGGGGCGCATAAAGCTCTAAAAGGGTGGGGAAAAGGGGGGGAAAGGGGGAGGGGGGAGGAGGGGAGGTTTTCCCTTTTAACACCGACGTTACCGACGTCCCTGCCTTTGGAAAAAAGGTTTGGGCGTAAATTTGAGGGGGAGGAGGAAGTTTATTTTTGCTAGTGCCCCTCGACCGAGGTTTGGGGAAAAATCAAGGCCCCATCCCCCACATGAGGGGGGGGCCTTTGGATGCCCCTTTTTCCCCAACAGATCCTCGCTTTAAGGCCATCAAAATGAAACAACAGTTACTGGGTGGCCACCCTCCTGGATCCCCGGTACAAAAAAAAAACTCAGGCCCCCCTTTTTCCTTCCCCCCCCCAAATAAAAAGTAAAATTTCAGGAAATGGAGGGCCTTTTTTGTTTTATCAAATGGAGACATTGTTTTCTCTGCTTCCGGCTTCAAATGTTTAAAGGGGGAACAACGTCACGAAGTGCCGCAGTAGAGGGGCCAAGTAGCCGTGGCCGGCAGCAGTAGGCAAGGTGGGAGGGGAAACCTAATGGGTTACCCTGGCAATCTTTATTTACCCCCTCACCAACCATTGCAAGCAAAAGCACACATACAACACACAGAGAAATAGCTTAAGATCATGGGGTTTACAATCCCGACTTTGCGTCTCAACACTTTAAAGTTTTTTTAAAAGGGGGTTCCGGGGCCCAAAAAACTTTGGGGATCCAAAATGGGATGAATTTGGGCCCGGGGCTCACATCCCCCAGGGGGTAGAGGTGTTGTTTCCCGCCCAAGGGAGCCACGCATATCTTTAGCGGACCTTCAAACACGCTGGGGGAGTCATTACAGACAAAAAAGAAACCGGTGGTGTTTTTAAATTTTTATCAAGATGAAACAGGGATTGGGGTCTCTGATGATTGGGTTTTGGCCCCAAAAAGCCGATGTACCGATTAGTTCTGGTCTACTTCCCCATTCCCCTTCAAACGGGAAAAAGGGCCTCTTGAAAACTTTTTTTTTAAAATGAACATTTTTTTACTGCAAATTTTTTTTTTTTCCCCATTTTCCCCAAAAGTTCATTTTTTTGGTTTTGGTTTAGGGGAACCCGTTAAAAGGGGCCCAAGGTTCAAAGACAAAAAAACCCTATTCCATTTACTCCTTCAAATTTTAAATTTTTTGCATTGTCAATGGTTTTTGGGGGCAAAGTTGCTGTGAGATCCCGGCCCCCAAAAATTTTGGTCCTTTGGGGAAAAAAATGTGGTTCTAAGGGCTTTTTTGCCTCACAATTTTTTAAAAGGTTGGGGTGAGAAGTCATTTTTAAAAAATTTTTTGGGGTCATGGGGGGCTGTGAGATACGCTATAATCATGGTCCTTTTTAACGAAATGTTGGCCCTTTTAAGTGGCATTTTCCCACACAAATTTTTAAAAGTGGCTGAGAAGTCATTTTTATAATTTTTTGGGGGATGGTGCTGTTTTGGGTAAACTGAATCATGGTCCTTTGGAACAAAAAATGTGGTTTCTAAGTGGCATTTCCCCCTCAAATTTTTAAAAAGTGGCCTTTAGAAGGGAATTTTTCAAATTTTTTTGGGGTCTTTTTGCTTTGAAATGAGCAATATACAGGGCCCATTATAAAAAAATGTTGTTTTTTAACAGACATTTGTTTTTTCACAATGGGTAAAAGTGGCTCAAGGGTCATGTTTTGAATTTTTGGGGTTTTGCTTTTGACATTGGGACTATTTCACAGGTTTCCCATTATAAAAAAATGGTTTTTTCTAAAAGGGCATTTGTTTTTCACAATTGTCAAAAGTGGGTCCCAAAGGGGGAAGGTTTCTGTCAGAAAAAAGGGAAAAAATAGGACACTGTTAAAGGCACATATTGCCCAAAAATTAAATTGTTTTTGTAAGATCTTTAACATAGCTAAACAAACCCTTTTTTTTATTGAGACAAACCCCCTTTAATACAATTTAAAAAAAAAAAGAAAAAAAGACGGGGTTGGGATTCCATCCTATTTTTAAAAATGTGTTTTCTAGAATTAAAAATACTAAAAAAACTTGCATGTACAAAATAGCTGGTACAAATTTTTCCTTTTAATTGTACAAGGGGGGTACAGGAAGACCCTTTGGAAAAAGATGTAGGTTTTTTCCCAAGGGAAAGAAATAAAGGACACGGACGAGAACAAAGAACAGAGACCATTTCCTCCCGCACGTTTTAGTAAAACGAAAAAAGAAATTGGCCCCCCCCAAAAAAAAGGGCACCTGGGTGGAAAAGGAACCACAACCACCAGCCCTTTTCCCAAATGAAAAACTCAATTGGTCCCCCACTTTTAAAAAACGGAGGTTTCAACGCAAACCCCGGCTTACTGTGTACTGGGAAGGCTGGAGGTCTTACATCAACCCTTCCCTTTCCCCCACCCCCCTGTTTTAGCACAACTGTTTTTGTTGCCCGCGTCATAAGGCAAATTTTTTTTAAACCCGGTTTAAAAGATGCGGGCGCCAGCCTGGGCCTCACCGCCCCACTGTAACTCGGGGCCCGGGGACCCGGGAAACCCGCGGTTAAAAGATGGGCAGACGCCAAACCTGGGCCCCTCAAACCCCCCCACTGTAACCTTCCGGGCTGGGAGCTGAACCTGCTTTTAATAATGACAGGGCGCTAGCCTGGGGGCCCCACCGCACCCCCTGTAAGCTGGCCCCCGGAGCTGGACCTCCCTGTTTAAAAGATGGGGTTGGGCCCGGGAGCAATTTGGGCCCCACCGTTAGGGGGCAATAAGGGGAGCTTCAAAATTTTTCTAAAAAAACAGATTTAGAAAAAGGGGTTTTCTGTGAGGTTAAGTATTTTTAAAAAAAAAGGGGTCCAGGGGTGGACACAAATTGCACAATTTGAGGCTTAAAATTTACTGGGGCTTTGGGGTCACTTGGGGGTTTGCATCATTTTATCTCCAGGGGAGTCTGGGCCCTAATCCCCGAAGAAGGGTTTTGGGGGAAAAATGAAAAAAAATTTAATTTATTGGCTGAATCAGTCCAGAACCAGGAGGGCCCAAAAGGGCCTTTTCAACTAAAAGTTTTTTGGGATGAATTTGGACATTTTTTTTTTACTTATTTGGGGGTGGGCAGGGGGGGGAAATTTAAAACATTCTAAACGTGTAAAAAAAACCTTTAAAAACTACAGGGGGGGTGTATGTTGTATTTTTTTATAAAACTTGAAAAAAAAGCAAAAAATATAAAAAATGTAAAAAATAAAAAATAAAACTTCCCTAAAAAAAAATTTCCCGTAAAAAATGTCAGTTTTCCAAAAAAAAATAAATAAATGCAGTCAATGTACAAAAAAAGCAATAAGTGGGGGCCCCTTTGGGGGGGTGTGGGGTCAAAACAAAGTTTAAAAAAAGGGGTTTAAATTTTTTTTTTTCCCTTTTGGGGGGGTTAACCAAGGGGACAGGTTAGTTTAATGTCCCTGAAACTAAAAAGGGTTGGGTTCAAAGACTCCTTTTTCTTGTACTTTTTAAAACTGTGGGGCAAAGTTTTAATGGTCATTTCTGGGTTTAAAAGGACAGATATAGCCCAAGTCCAGTTCAACTAAAAAAGTTGGGTTTAAAGACTCCTATTTCCGGGGACTTTTTAAAACTGTGGGTCCAAAACAGGGTTTTTTTGGTCATTCTGGGTACAGGGCCGGAAAAGTCAATGTCCCGTTCAACAAAAAAGGGGGGTTCAAAAACTCCTTTTTCCTTTCACTTTTTAATTGTGGGTCAGAAAGGTTTATGGTTTATACTGCGGGTTTAGGACAGGGATTTGTCAATTTTTCCCCTTCAACTAAAATGGTGGTTCAAAAGGGGCCCTTTTTCCCTTTCACTTTTTTTAAACGTGGGGGGCAGAAAAGGTTTAATGGTCTTTCTGCGGTACCCGGCAGGTCTACAAAAAAGCAATGTCCATAGAACAAAAAAATCTAGGTCCTCACCACTCCAAATTTTATTCAAATAGGAAAACCCTATGCACCAGTGCTCGTATGGGTCTCCAGGAAGCTCCCGGGTGGCTGGGGGCAAGGGAATTTAGAAGAAAAGGCAGGGGGTTCACCTTTAAATCCCGGGAAGGTAGTAGTCGCAAACATCACCAAATGCCTTCCCCGTGTAGAATTTAAAGAGCAGCTTTATTGTAAAAAATAAATTAAAAAAAACACGCACAGCATTTCAAGGGGAGCCCGTAAATAACTGAGCGTTTTGAGGTTTTACAGTCTTGTTCCCCAGTCTGGTATGTATTAAATAATGCTTTACCCCTTTAAAAAAAACTTTTAAAAAACCCAAACACAGGGCAAACCTTTTATGACGTAAAAAAAAAATGCGGGAATGTTTTTGAGGCAGAGGCTAAACCAGAGGCAGACCGGCCATGGTGGGTATAATTAAACTTCGAAATGAGAAGTAATAGTGACACTAGTAAATATAAGTTAGATCAGTTCTATAGTTTATACCCACGGGAATCTCGACCAGATTTAGATCCAGTATGTCTCCTTTGCCTCAGCTCTTAAGCCAACCCCTACCCTGTGGGGAGAGCCCACATTTTCAAGGGCATGTATTTTAAACCCCATTTGTTTTCCTTTATGTTTTTATAAAAAGGGGCCCTTTCCCGCCCCTAAAACCTGCGTCTGAGCATTTTTTTGTTGCTAATATTTTCGCTTTTCGTTTTTGAATTTTGCTTTGTATTGACATTTTTTTTTATTGCAGATGGCCCTCAATTATGTAATCACTGGTGACTTTGCGTTGAAAAAACTTTTTATGGGTAATTTGATCCCATATGTAGTTTGAGCGATTGCGTTGGCTATGAGATCGAGCGATAGCGATAGTCGGCCCGCATCGAAAGGGTTTTTTCGATAGTGAGCACGATTATGACGATTACCATTAAAGTCTAGGGGGAGAGCCAACACCTTCTTTATTCACCCAAACAAGGGGGAGAAGCTAAAATTAACATCCACAACATAAAATAGATAGTGTACTCTTAGGCAACACACTTAGGTTTAAAAAAAGTCACAGAACCTTTCAATTCACCTGTGGTGAATAAAATTGCTGTTTAAGATTACGGGATGTGGTCAATGAAAAAAGCTGGGTGCAAAAAAGTAAAAAAAACACTTTTTGTTTTTTTTTGTATAATACCTATTATTTGACCTTTAAATTTCCCCTGTGGTGATTTAAAGAATTGCTGTTTTAAGATTTACTGGATGCTGGTAAATGAACAAAGCGGGGTGGCAAAAGTAAAAAAACAGTATTGTTATGTTTTCGAAATAACGGTATTTTTTGCCCCTTTAAATTCACCTGGGGTGACTATAAATTGCTGTTTTAAGATTTCGGGGGATGCGGAAAGAACAATGCTGGGTGGCAAAAGCAAAAAACACTTTAAGTTATGTTTTGGTAAAATAACGTATTTTTTGCACCTTTCAATTCCCTGTGGTGAATATAGAATTGCTGTTTTAAGATTTACGGGAGCTGCGTCAATGAACAATGTGGGTGCGCAAAAGCAAAAAACAGAACTGTGATGTTTTCGTATGATACAGGGTATTTTTGGCAACAAACAACCGGCTGACTACAAGTTTGCTGGTTGTAATTTAACGCAAGGTGGATATTTAAAATACAGGTGAAATGGGAAAAAAATTGAAAATGAACACCTATCGAAATGTTACTGATAAAAAAAGTGGAGTTTTGCACAAACAAAGAGACCTGCGTTACTAAAATGTTTTTACCCAAATAAAGTTCGGCGCCCAAAATCCAGGAAAATTTCAATAGCAAACTGTTAATAATAAAGATATTCCCCTAAAAAAATGTCTACACTAAGTCTTGGTGAAAATTTATCCCGGTTTCCTTTTTAGAGTTGTCTGTGTTCGCCCCGGGCCCCCTGCTCCCCCCCCCGTGAAATTTTCAGCGGTAGATGCTGCTTTAAAATTTTCAGCTAAAATTCATAAAATCTTCAAATCTTAAAACTAACTAAATTGGGGATCAAGCTAATAGTAGAGGTTTCTTGTGCGAAAAGATAATTCGCTGGCTGTTTGGCCCCAGGAGAGCGCGGTCCTATCCCTTTTAGACGCTGAGGCTGAAACAGGGGAAAGCTGTTTATGTAAACGAGGTCATGTGTTTTTCCAGCCAATCGCAACCATACACATCCCGTCAGACGTGCCACACATCTCACCCTGCTCTATTTTGAATCTATTTGCGGGGCCCCCAAAATTACAGGAACGCCCAAAAAGGGCGATCTTAATAGATGATGCTAGATTTTAACTTAATTTTCGCATGATTGGAAATTTCGATCACCTAAAAACCTTGCCGATTTCAACTTTGTCGATAAAAATCGCCAACACTAACCATATGCACACCAAAAATTTTTGTTTTTTTGCACCACTTGCATTATTTCATCGTGGGCCACCACATTTGGGAAAAAAAACCTTTTTGGGCCCCAACCCTGTTTTTCCCGTTTTTTTTTCACATAGAGTACTTGGGAAATGACGTTACCAATAGTTTTATTTTCTCAGGAACGCAAGTACCCCTTGATAATAATTTTATTAAAACGGGTCTTGTCGCAATATGTTGATGTTGCGCAAAAAAATAGATTTAATCTCCTTAAAATTATTACTATATTTGGTGGTAAATGTTAGATTGCCATTGTGTTTCTTTACCACCTCGTTACTCTGTTTGTTCTGTAGTAACTGATATTCAGTTCTATTTTTGATTTTTTTCTTTGGATTTCCCTTTGAAATTCTGGAGTACCCCGGATTTTTAAATTTTTGTGTCCACTAATTTTCACACTTTCATAATCTTCCTGGAGAGTACAGTTCTTTTAATTTTACTTTTCCCCCCAATGGGATGGCACCATGGGTTGGGGATGGCAATAGTGGGGTTGAGGATGGAGTTTCCCGTCCCCCGGGTTTTTATATAAGGTAGTAACCACTTTTCCCTTTGGCCAATACCCGATAGATAAAAAGTCTGAAAAGGGATCCCTTTTTTACTCCAAAATTTTCCCGTAAAGGTAAATTACAATCATTATGATTAATATAATCAAAAAATGATTGTATGAGCGCTACATCGTGACCCCAGATGATCACGAGGTCATCGATGTAGCGCCCATACCAATTGATGCAACTAGCATAGGGATTATGCTCATTGAAGATGACATGGTGCTCCCACCATGCCATCATAAGATTAGCCAGCGTCGGGGAAGACGTAGCTCCCATATGTGCACCTATTAGTTGTAAATAGAATGTGTCCAAGAATTTAAAATAATTACTCTTTAATAGATATTCAATGGTCATGAGTATAAATTCCTGGAGACCCATATCGTAGGTACTATAACGTGTGAGAAAGAAGGAAACAGCAATGACCACAAGATCATGTGGAATGCTGGAATACAAGCTAGTGACGTCACAGCCTACCCAGGTAAGGCCATCATTCCATTCTTTTTTAGACATAATTTGTAACACTGCCTTAGTATCTTTTAGATATCCGGGTATTTTACAAACAATAAGCTGTAGGTACTTATCAAGCCATACACTAAGTTTTAACTATTTTCTACAATAAAGCTGCTCGTTATTCTACACGGAAGCACAGGACAGGTCTAGTCAATGTCCAGTGAAACTAAAATGGTGGTTCAAAGACTCCTTTTTGCGGCTCTTTTCAATCTGTGGGTCAGATAGGTTTAATGGTCGTACTGCGGTACAGGACGGGTCTAGTCAATGTCCAGTGAAACTAAAATGGTGGTTGAAAGACTCCTTTTTCCAGCACTTTTTAATCTGGGGTCATGCAGATTTGGGGCTCATTCTGCGTTCCAGGACAGGGATAGTCAATGTCCAGTTCAAGTAAAATGATGGTTCAAATCATACTGCCTTCTGGCACTTTTTAAATTGTGGGTGATGCAGGTTTAAGGATCAGGCTGTGGTGCAAGACAGGGATAGTGAATGGTGTGTGTCTTTTTTTCTGTGGCTTTTATAACCTTAGTGTGTTGCCTAAGATGGAGCACGTATCCATTTGACTGTTGTGGATGTTAATTCCATCTTCTCCAGCCCTGTTTGGGTGTAATAATGAAGGTGTTGTTCCTCTCCCATAGACTTTAATGGTCATCTGCTATAATCTATTATCGACTATCGGAAATCGTCTTGATAATTGCCGATATCGACTATCGACCCGATGACGATAGTCAACGTAATCGCTCATCACTACAGATCACCAGTGGTCAGGTCACCGTGTGGTCATTACATGGTGGTATTATAGATTATATTGGCACTTGTATAGTCGCAGTGTGCACTTGTCCCTGATTGTAAAGCGAGTACACACTGGTCCATGTCCCTGTGATTAGGGGTTTCTCTTTGTAACTTGTACTTTCTTGCACTTCTTTTAATGATGTTGTTTATTTTAGAAAGTGGTGAGGTGTGTGGCCAAGGGAAAATTTGCAGTTGGATATTGTATGTGAGCTGGTGGGGGTTTGGGCCAGGGCTGCTTTTTAGTCCCAGTCTGGCCCTAATTGCAGAGAGTCACTTAGCATTAGTGGTGATGCTAGCATGTATGGCATATGACCACGGACACCAGTGAATAGCTGCCCCAGAAAACGTAGGGACTCTCTTTGTGGTTTATACAGCCTCCCACAGTTGCTCAACTGGATTGAGATCTGTAGAATTGGAGTCAAGTCAATACCTTGAAGGCTTTGGTATGTTCCTTAAGCTATTTATGAAAACAAAATTGTGTGGCAAGCCATATTATCCTGCTAAAAGAGGACACTGCCATCAGGGAATACCTCTGCCATGAAGGGGTGAGCTCTATCTGTACAATGTTTAGGTATGTAAAAGTCACAGTGATAGTCACATAATGCCAAGACCAAGGTTTCCCAGTGGAAAAAGGTGAAAGCCATACACTTTCTCCACTGTCTTCTTCCCATAGTGTGTCCTGGTGTCATCTTTTTCGTAGAAAATGGGGCCACCCACATGATGTAAAGGAGGATAGAATTCATCAGACCAGGCCACCTTCTTTCATTATTCCAAGTTTTATTTCTGATGCTCACATGCCCATTGTGTGTGCTTTCGATGGTGGACAGGTGTTAGCATGGGCGCTCTGCAGCTACACAACCCCCTACAGAGCAGGTTGTGATGTCCTGTGTATTCTGACACCTTTCTGTCTTAGCTAGCATTTGTGGTACAGTAGCTCATTTGTAGGATGGACCTACACATGTATTACAAAGCTTCAGGTGCCCATTGGCCTATTGACAGATCACCAATTATCCTTCCTTGAACAACATTGGCTCATGACTAACCACTGCATAACAAGAAGACCTCAAAAGACCAAAAGACGGCAATGTTCGGAGAGGGAGGAGTTTGTAGACTGTCCCAGTGGCGCGAGTGAGAGTGTAGGGGGTGCGACATGGGATGTCCCAGTACTGTTTTAAGTCAAAAAACGGCTTTGCCCATTGTTGTTTCTAATGGAGAGGTGTTATGCCGAGCGTACAGGAGCGTCCAGAACCAGCAGGCCACATTCACCCCAGTGTAGGCCAGCACAAAGCCAACCATCTGCTGCCTCTTTGTAACCACATCCATATTTGCACCTCTGACCAATATCTTTATAGTATTGTCCCTATGTATATATTGTTTGCTTAGTGTACCCTCCAAAGCGAATTAAAGCTATAAACTTTAATCTGGACTAGTCTGCCCTTATTCTCGGTTCTAAAATATCACTACCCAAGGCTGGTTCCTGGCCTTGCTGTAAGTCTGTAACAGACTGGTCTTATAGCTAACAAGGAACTGGTGGCATTCTACTGGGCTGACAGAGCTCTGTTTAACCAGTGTGGGTAAACAGATCTCTCCCAGCCGTTCAGGGATGTGGGCGAGTGGGGTATCCTCTTGCACTCCCTGGGTCTTCCTGTTTCCGTGTGGAAAGGGGTAAACTGTGAAACCGTAACCGGCTGACCTTTTGCACCTCTAGGGGGAGCACAATGTCACGATACACCCCAAGTCAGGCCGCCGACTCACGAGTGGGCCCGGGCTGTTTTCATGATACATACCTATACCTATATACTTTCCTAGCTACTGAAAGTGCCTACATACCTACCTACCTACAAGGGGTCCTATATACCTACTGTCCTACTGGGGGACATATATACCTATATGCCTACTTTTGGGGGGGTATATACCTACCTACCAACTGTTGGGGACTATATAAAATATCTACAGGGCGCTATATGTACCTGTCTACCTAATAAGGGGGTCTATAAACTTACCTACCAAGGGTATCTATATATCTCACTACCTACTAATGACACCACTATATTTACCCACCAGAGGGCTATATACCTATCTACATACTGAGAGGACCTATATGCCTACCTACTGAGAGTCCTTTATACCTACCTTCTGAGGGTCTTTATATCTTCCTACCTAATAGGGGCCTGTGTAGGAATGATGGGTGACTCTCCATCCCCACAGAGCTGGCACCCAGCTTACCTATGGGAGGAACGCGGAGTGCTGTGGGAGAGTGGGCATCACCATCCTTTTCTATATACGCCCCTATTAGGTAGGGAGGTATATAAATACCCTTCCACCCCCAGTAGAAAAGTAGGTGTATTGGTGCTGGATAAGTAAGGAATTTTTAAATATTTGTGTGGCAAATTCTGTAGAGAAATCATCATAAAGATCGGGACCGAATGGAGAAGAAAAAGGAAAGTGAATGACTCAGGTACAGCTGGTAGTCACATGTGATGGTTGCATTCGGTCATGATCTAACAGTATGATGCTTAAGTAGTAATATTATTTGGTCTTGGTAATGGGGGTATTTTTTTAGTAACAATCATACATATAGTATATTTTCTCAATGTATAGGTATTTTATTCGGTTACTGTTCTATGTTAGTTATAAGGTATTACACTATCATACATAGGCGAGAGCTTTTGAAAAAGCAAATTTGTCATTACACAGTACAAGCAGCCCTCGGCTTCCCCTGCATAGTTGGTAACTCAAAACAGAAAAAAATCCCTGCTACATAAAGAGCTCTCCTAAGACAGTAGAGCTAAAATCTGTCCCCCTATAGTACTGAAGTAAACCCTCAGATTTGCTAATGACACGTATTGGAAAAAAAAAGTCTTATCATTTTTTCTACTATTATATTTTGTGTGTTTGTGTGGAGGCGATAAGTCCTCTTTAAAGCACAATGTGTCATGAGAAAACACTCTGTAAATCACATGGATAGATGGAAGTATCAAAGAGTTATCCCCACATAAAATGACACAGTGTCGCTTTCGGGTATTCCGGGGCTTTCTGTTTAGACTCATCTTTTCGTAAACCCATTACGGGTAATACTATCCTCCATTTTAATAGCCATCATCCTAAACATACACGACTTTCGATACCCATTGGTGAGCTCACAGGAGCAAAGAGGAATTGTTCCTCTTCTTTATATGTGAGACTGAAAATATCTGTCGCCGCTTATCTATTAGAGGATATCCCAAGTAGGTTTTAAAATGGGCACTTGATATCGTTAAATGTAAAAATCTATCAGATTTGATTAAAAAATACAAACATAATAGGGAATCCATTGCTGTACCTACAGTTGTTGGTTATAATTAGAGATGGGCGAATTTCCCGAAATTCGTTTCGTTCACTTCGCCGAATTTCTCGGCAAAAAATAACTTCGTTCCGCATTACTTTGGCAAAGAATCACGTTAAAAAAAACAGCTATTTACAGGCTGCACAGAGCCTACAGGGTGCTGTAGAATGTTGTGTCATGCTTAAATATGCAGAGGGAGCAGCATGAGGTCAGACAGTGGCACAATGACACAGTGTGGAGGTCACGGCAGCAGCCACAGCAGCGGCATGAGGTCAACAGTGGCCAATGACTTTTCGGGAAAGGGGGGCAAAAACAAGTTAGGCAAAAAGAGTGGAACATGAACAGTGTCTAGGTCACAGCGCAGCCACAACGCCCCATGGGGGTCGGGAAAGTGGAACAAGGGACACAGTGTGGAGGTAAACGGCAGACCCACACCCAGAAAGCATGGGGTTCGGGCCCGTGGCACAATGACAGTTTTGTAGGTCACAGCAGACCCAAAAACGGGCAGCATAAAGGTAAGCAGTGGCCCAAGGGCACAGTGTGGGGTCAGGGGCCAGCACCCAACAGCAGCAGAATGAGGTCATAAAAGGGGCCAATAAAACCAGTTTTGGAGGTCACGGGCGGGAAACCACAGCAGCGCATGGGGTAAGGAGGGGCACAAGGGCATTTGGGGGTGGCAAAAAAAAGGGAGTAGGCCCAGAGTGGGACAATGAAAACAGGTGTAGGTCACGGCAGCAGCCCAGAAGCAGCATGAGGTCAGACGTGGCACAATGAACAGTGGGGGAGGCCCGGGCAGCAGCCACAGCAGCAGCATGGGTCGGGGACAGTGGAAAAAATGACATTCTGGAGGGGGCCCAAAAAAACAGGAGTAGGCACAGAGTGGAACAATGACACAGGGGTCTAGGTCACAGCAGCAGCCACAACAGCGAAATTGAGGTCAGCATTTTTTGGAAAACAATGACACAGTTTTGGGGGGTCACGGCAGCACCCCCAGCAGCAGCATGAGATCAGACGGGGGCCAATGACAGTGTTAGGTAAACAGCAGAAACCCAACAAAACAGCTTTTGGGCCCGACATTGGCACTTTTGACACGTGTGGGGGGTCAGGGCAGAAACCCACAGCACCCACCCTTGGGGTCATGAGGGCAACAATGACCCCTGTGTGGGGGTCACGGCAGCGGCCACAGCAGCAGCAGAGGCGGGGCAAGTGGAAAAATTGACTTTTCTGGGGGTGGAAAAAAACAGGAGTGGGCCCACAGAGGGGACAATGCCCACAGCGGTGGGGTCCCCGGCAGCAGCCACAGCACCCGCATAAAGGTCAGACAGTGGCCCCAATGCACATTTGTGGAGGTCAGGGGCAGCGGGCCCCCGCACCCAGCATGAGGTCGACGTGGCCCCAATGACATTTGGAGGTGGAAAAAAAAGGTGTGGGCCCACGGGAGTGGGCAATGACACAGGTCCCATGTCACGGCAGCAGCCCAGCCCCAGAAATGGGGTTTAAAGGAAAGTGGCACAAGGGACTTCTGGAGGGGGCCCAAAAAACGGGAGTAGGCCACGGGGGGGGAAAATTTGACACGTGTGGAGGTCACGGCGCGAACAGCAGCAGCATGGGGTTTCAGCCCATTGGAAAAAAAATGACAGAGTGTGGGGGGGGGGGTTTGAAATCCCAGTCCCTGGAAAAAGAGGGTTTGGGTTGGCGGGATGGAAAAAAACTGTCGCAGATGTGTGGCTTTCAGGTGGGGGCCCTGATAAAGGAATAGTGCTGAGGCAGGTAGTTTGAACCCAGGACTCATTTTTTAAACCTTTTGGGGTTTGAGGCTTTCTTGGTGATGTAGTTGACCCCCAAAGGCTTTGGGTTTTGTGTGGAAACCCTGGCGATCCACCCCTTGTTTCCCTTTTTGGAAAAAAGGGTTTCAGTCGTTCCCAACATTTCCCGGGGGACAAGCGGGTTTTTCCCCTTTTGGGGAAAAGGGTTTGGCCCCCCCCAAAACCTGAAAAACAGCTTGTTTCACATTTAATGGAGGGCAGGACAGCTTCCCCCATGCAAACTGGGGCAAGTTGCAGCCACACACCCATTTTGGTCGCCCAGTAGTCCAGCGGATCTTCTAACTGGGGTGGCGGGTTTGTGCCCAAGGGAGGCCACCCCCGGGGGGGTTTAAGGGGGATGCCCGGGCCCTGCGGGCTGGCGACGGGCCCTCCTCCTAGGGGGGGGGTTGAAGGAAGCTGCTAACCCAGTGACCCCGACTTAGGTTACTGTGATGGGGGGGTAGGGCCCTACCCCCCCACCTTCCCCAAACGCCGGGCAGTAGAAACGGGAGGGGCCTGGGGAAACCCCCCCGGTTCAGCCCTTGTCGGAGGGGGGGACGATGCCGCACATAGGAAGGGGTTTTAACTGATTACGGGGGAATTTCCTATAGTATTTGAGTTTGCCCTCCCTCTCAATGGGCGGGGGAAAAAGGCCCCCATTTTGGCCCCGGTAGCGAGGGTTCAAAGGGTGGAGAAAAAAGAATTTCACCCTCTGGGGGATGCAAAATATTGGCTGTCATTTACCCCAGGCAAAAAAGAGGGTTTGCGGGCCATTGAAAAGTGACTCCGGGGGGGTCCATCCCTCCTTTTCCCAAATGTATATCCCACGGTGGGGGGGGGTCATCTGCCTCTTTTTTCCTAACCCTCCATCCCCTCCTCCTGCTGCTCCTGCTCCTCCTCTCTTGTCCCCTGGGTAGAAAATCCACTCATTTCACCGCCCAAGGGTTTCCCTGCCCCAAAATGTGCTCCCCCTCCTCCTCCATTTCAGTCCCCCCCGGGACTAATGTGGCCCCCGAGTGTAGTCGCCACGTCTCCGTCCCCCTCCCAAAGACAAAATTTTTCAGCACCCTTTTCCCAGGCATGAAGCAGTGGAATGTTTTAATTCATCCGTATTTCCTGGGACTAAAAAAAAGTTGCCTCCTCGAATCCCTTCAAAAAACGGCAGGTGTCACGCATGAGTTTCCATTTGGGTTTTTGACTTAAAAATTAAACGGGGGGATTTATCCTGTCCCCGGGATCATCAAAAAATCGTTAATGGGCCTTTTCTATTCATACGGGGCGGTCCCAACATGTGCAGGCGGGGAATTTCCCAACGGGTGGAAAATGCATATCAGAGGTGTTGGGGGGGGCCCGTTCTGCCGCTGCAACCCCGGGAGGCGGGTTCCGGGGCTTTGTAGAATGGATGAAGGATCCACAGTTTCCGGGCCCATTTTCAGAATGTTTGAAGATCGGTGGAAGATTCCAGGAACCTTTTCAAACCAGATGAAAAACATGCCCATGCAGGGCACGGGGGAACCCCCTTTCCCTCGGTGCCCCGCGGACCCCCATGTTCCCCCCTTTTGTCCGTACTTGGGTTTTCGATTTGCGGGTTGGGCGGGGAAAGGGCCACACATCGTTTTTCTTGCGGCATAAAAGGGAGAAGTTCCCCCCCTGTGTGACTTCTTTCCCCGAGGAAAGCCAGGTTTTGAAACTGCGTGACCCGTGGGGCCCTACACTTTGTGGTAGGAGGGGAGCGTACTTGTGGAGGCTGGGGATGGGGGTGGTGGTGGAGGAGGAGGGGGGAAAAACATTGGCGCAGGAGCAGCGGGTTTGGCAAAGTGGAGGGGGAAAGCGGGTCCCCCTTTCCCCCAAATTTTTGGGTTTTTCCCTGGGCCGGAAGCACATTCCCCCAGTGGGCCGGTAAAGGCAGAAATGGCCCCTTTACCGTAGTTACAGCTCCAGACCCCCCCGCGTGCCCTTTCACCTTTTGGGAAAAAACCCAAAAAAGTTAAGGGCTGGCCCCCCTTCTGTTCTACATTTTTTATGAAGTGCGGTACTGGGGCCTTTTTTGGGAAAAGAAATTTTCGGCTTGGAATCTCCATCTCGGCCGGCACAAGCATTAGTTTCTGAATGGTGCACCTTTTGGAAAGGTTGGATTTCATACTGTTGTCCTTTGCAATCGCCCCGCTGAACGAATGTGGGCCATGAAGGGAGGAGGAGCAGGAGCATCTGGGACCCGGGGGGGTGATGTCAAAGAGAAAAAAGGGTCCCTTCTGCAGAGGGGGGTGGAGCCTTGACGGCTGCAATGGCCCCTGCGTGCCACAGGGCGTGCTGCTTTTGTGTTGCTGGGGCGGCAGGGTGGGGCCCCCCTTTTGAGCCACGTTTTCCCAGGCCACCGGATTTGGGACGCCCGCATATGTTGACGCAGGGCCCCTGGTGCCAACGTTTTTGCTCCCCGGCCCCCGCTTCCCCTTTCTGCTTACAGTTCTACTATACCCATTTTCGGGGTCCTCCCGGTGTCTTAGCAAAAAAAATTCAACCCCCACCGAGTATTGGGTTTTCCCCCCAAACGCTTGCACCCCGGGGACTACTGCCGCCCCTGCCTCGCTGGGGGCCCTGTGCCGCTAAATTTGTTGGAAACCGCGAAGGGGTTTTTTAAAACCCCCTGGCGCTTGGCTCCCCACCTCAATGCTGCTATTGCTGACTCACCCGGGCCCACGACCCACTTGCGGGGTGCCCGCTGCCTGACGGGCAAAAACCCGACGCCCTCTTCCCCTGAAGGGTGATGAAGCCCTTGCCTCACCCCCCTCCCAAGTTTCGGTCCGGGGTACATCATCATTTTTTGTGTTTCATTTCACTGTGGGCCTCATTTTAAACCCGGGTTTTGGGATGCAGAGGGGTGACCCCCCACAACATGACCTCCCTTTCCCCCTCTAAAAATCTATACTTTGCCGGGCCTTTTGCCCAAAAAGAGGGGGGTATTGGCCCCTTTCTTGCTGCCAAGTAGGTGCTTTACGCCCTCCTTTAAAAATTTTTTTTTCCCCTTATAGTGGCGTTTAGCCCCGACCACATAGTTGATCTCTGGCTGGATGGGACAGAGGGGGTTTTAGGACAGGTGAGGGCCCGGGCCGGGTCCCGGGCCCATGCCCCAAAATATGGGTTGTGTCTGCGTTTTCCCCCCGGGCTCTTTGGTGGGGTTGTCAGATGTCCTCTGGGGGGGAAGGGGAAAGACCTAGGCAAAAATTTAAGAAACCCTTGGGTTGTTTGTCAGTACCCCGCCCCTAGATGAAAGCGGCAAATTGTGGCCCCCAAGAGTGACCCCTTTCTGCGACGGTTTTCCCCCGCTGTGCCCCGACCTGCTCCAGGAAAGTTTTTTGCCTCTGCCAATCGCAGGTGAAGACTTTCCACCTCCTGTCTGACATCTGTTTGTTTTTAAAAGGGAAAGGAAAACTGTTTGATGAAGATATTTTGTATATGGGTTTAAAAAAACACCCTTTTATTTTTCGCCAAAAAAGAAACCCCTTAGAAACTTGGGTAACCCTTTTAAATTAAAATTTCGGGTCCACAAAAAGGGCCCGGAAAAAAATTGACTTGTATGTGTGTTTAAAAAAATCTGTCTATTTTAGGGAAAATTTAAAACACAAAAAGGCTTAATTAACCTTGGATTGAATTTTGCTACAGAATTTCTTCTGTGGCGGTTTAAAAACAAAAATTTCTTTTACTGAGTTTTTTAAAATGCAGAAAAACGCTTAAAATTTTTTCCCCTGGGGTTTAAATTTCGCAAAATAAAATTTAGGGAACCCCAGGGCTAGTTGTTTGTAGCGTGTTACAATTGGTGTTTTTTAAGCCAAAACAAAAAAGAGATAAAAATTTAATTAAACCCTTCCGGGCCCTTTTGGGAAATTTTGCTACAGGAAAAATGTATATATTTTTGGGGTTGGGAAAAAGACGGTTTTTTTGGGGGCAAACACACCCGCAAAACAACCCCTTAATTAACCCCCGGTTTTAAATTGGGGCGAATGAATTTTAGCAACCACAAACTAGTTTGCTTTGTGGTGTTACAATTGCGTTTTTTTACGCCCCAAAACAAGGATAAAATTGTTTAAATTTAAACCCCGTTTGAAAATTTTGTACAGGAAAAAATTTTATATATTTTGGGGGTTGAAAATGACGGTTTCTTAAGGGTCAGCCAACCCGAAAAAAAAACGCTTAATTATCCCTGGATGGAAATTTGGAATTTGGGAATTTTGAGCAAACCCAAAAATTGAAGTGGTTTTTGTATTGTAAAAACGCTTTGTTTCTTTAAAAAAGGGGAAAACAACAGGAACTGGCTTTGATCCCACTTGGATATTGAATGAAATGCAGTGCGGGACGCCCCACTGGGGTTTCAGAACCCAAAACCCCCAAAAAAAACAGGGAAAAAGAACCCTTAAAAGAAACCCGTCTTGAGACAAACCCCAAAAAATCGCTGTATAAAAAAACAAGGGTTTTTCAGTGAGAAACCAAACACAAAATCAAAACCGCGGCAGCACCTTCCCTGATTTAGTACGTGAGAGGAGGGGTTTTAGCTGCCAGAATCGCGCCCCGGGCTTATATAGTGCGGTGATGTCACAAAATCCCGCCGGTCTCCGATTGGCTTCATTCTGCACATTTTTCATGCAGGCTATGCCCTTCTTCCCCCCCAGGTGGCTTTTCCCCCCTGTAGCGGCCCTGTGTCGCGCCATTTTTTTCAATTTAAAAGAAAACTTCGTTCACACGGGAAAACCCCCAAAATTTTGACCCCTTTTTCAGAACCCAAGTTTTCCTGAAAAATTTTAAACGAATTCCACTTGTTTTGAATCGATTCGCCCTTCTAATTATTTTTTTCTCAAAATTTTTTTTTCATTAAAAAAAAATTTTCCCCAAAAAAATTTCCCTTGTTCTTTATGATTTTTATTTATGTGATCTTCCCTTTCCCAATTGGGGTTTTGAATTTTTAGGGCCAAAAGTTCCCCAGCAATAGGGAATTTTTTTTGCTCCAAAAATATTTTTAGTCAAACCCCTTAAGGGGCATACATGGTTTTAAATCAGAAAAGGTTTTTTTAAAAAATTTTCTGCTCGTTTTTTGTGTAAAGAAATGTTTATTTACCAATGTAACTAAAAGTTTTGTAGTGCATGGAAAAGTTATTTATTTAATCCAAAATATTTAAATTTTAACAGGTTTTGGTAAATTTTTTATTATTGAATGTACACATTGTAATTTGCAGTATGTGGGTCCTACATCTCAAAAATTTAAAATTTGCATCTGTGAACATCTAAACTATATTCAAAATCCGGGCAGCAGAACCATTTCTAATGCTGCCCACCATTTCATTGATATACACCAGTCAAACAATATATTTTTTAGAGCCTTTGCTATTGAAAAAGTTTTATTAACCAGACGTGGGGGCAATTTACTTCATTTATTGCGAGACAGAGAAGCTCATTGGATGATTAAAGGGGTTGTCTCATCTCAAAGTTTCATAGGATGCATGAATGAAATAATGCTGCTTTGCTCTGTCACTTCGTGGTCAAGGTGTCTGTAATTAGAATATGGGCTCCGTGTATTCAGACCTCTGCTAATTAGATAAATCTCCTGCTGTCAGGACCAGGGAAGCTTCTGAGGTAAAGTAAACAGCAGTAATTACTACTAATAAACATGATCTCACTGTCTGGAGTTCTGTGCTGCCACTTCCCTGACCTGTGTGATGACATCACTCCCTGTATCAGATAGAACAAACAGCAGGGGGGGGGAAGTACACAAGTCGGTCACTTAGGGAGCCAGAGAAAGCACAGAAGGTGATAAAATGACTTGTAGCTCCTTAACAAAAAAAAATAAATTAACAACGCAATATATTTGGAAAACATCTTGATTTAGTATTCCCAACATGTTGAAAGCTAATCTGTGTAGTGAGACAACCCCTTTAAGCTTGGTATAATATATCCAAACGGTCTCAACCTCAGAAATGAAGTCTTATACCATTATTAGTTCAGGTTGTTTTTTTTTCCCATTTCCTCATTGTGATTATGTCTGTATAATATTTTATTTTTTATTGTCATGTTTTTTTTAGGATATTTGCATTTATATATATTGTTGTATTGTTTTCTTTCTTCATATGTAGTTCTCTTTTATAGCTATGTTGCTTTAAATTTACAGGCTATCTTGCCTCTTGCATGCTTTCTTGTGTTTGTTCTTTTGCTTTCACCGCTCACTTTTGTCATTACTTGCTGTTTGGGATGGGCAATCTCTATGCCGCACTGACTTCGGCACCAGGGCGATTTGCACCGTTCCTTTGTCGTTACTGTGTTTGCGCAGTTTGAACATCCTTGGTGAATGGAGCGTGCATGTGCCGGTCAGCTTGTTTGTCACTGTGACATATCTTGTTACATCATTTCCTCTATGCATCGGATGCGGAGTTTCGGCGGTGGCAGCAACAGACAGCACGCTTTCCTCGCATCAGGATAGTTTGTGTGTTTTATTAGTGACGTCTTTAGGTTACTCTACATTGAGGATTGGGCTTCAGTGTTGTATGTTATGACTAAGTGATAACATCCGATAATCGTCAGCATATTTACGCATATTTTTTTCACCTTGTGCTCTTCTCTCCCTTTTCATCTATGTTTTTAATGGAATCACAATAATGAGATTATTTTAATTTTCATCCTAGGAATCGCTAGATCAACTTTTTCTTGTGCTGTACATAAAATGACACGTCAGATTTAAAAAAAAATGGGGCTCTGTCAGGAAGGGGATAAAGCTTCAGTCCAACCATTGGGAATCTTATAGGGAATCACTGTAGCAAGTGCATATAGCGCTATGGGAAAATTACATATGTTTTAACAGACTTACAATCACTTTTGATTTATGCATCTTCGTCCTGTAATTCTGCATGGATTTACTATAGTATTTCACTATGATAACTCACAATCATATTTGACAAAGGTCCCTGATGGGTAAACTATAATGTCACATACATTTTGGATTGTACGCTCAATAAAAAATAAAAGAGACTGATTGAATGAAATAAACTGGACTAGGATCCCACTCTACAGAGTACAGAGCACCGTTGATTTCTTCATGTATCTGTCCATTATGATTGTTGAAACAGGCAATGAGCTTCATGGAGGGATTTACAGCTGATGTATATGGCCTTCAAGATCAGAAGACTGCTGGACACTGAGTGGTTCTTTCATACACACTTCTAGATTTCAGCGCTTCTTGTTTTTCTTTTAATCAAGTACTTGCATTTGGCATGTTGAGTAATGGACTCTCTTTAACGGTACGGCAATCCAGGCAAGTCTATAAAATCAAGTTTATTTAGGGCTACACTGAGTGTGGGTATTGACCAAACTCTTCCATTACCAACGAGAATTACGCAGGATACTGGATAATAGCCCAGTAATGGCTACTATTGTATAGAGCATTATTTTAATTTCCAACAATTTTGAGGGACTTGGTTAAGTGTCTTTCCCACAATGTAAGTGTGTGGTGAGTGTTGTGTTTACACTAATGTTAGATTAATGACCTGCTAAGTTACAGCATCCATCGAATCACAGTGAACATTCTTGTCTCACGTTTCTTAAGTCTCAGTACTGAGAAACCTTAGGCCATTTGTATGGTTTCTTAACTGGCTGGCAGCTGATCCTGAAAAAACATCCTGATATATCAAACTTAATGAGTTTTTATATCTTAAATCAATCAAAGCATATCGACGGCCCATGGCAAATGCATTCAACAATGAAAAGACTGCGACGATAGTGATTCATGACTTGGCGCAAGACACATGGAGACTTCAAAGTTTTCGGCTAATGTCAGACCCATTTGCTGTATGTAAGTTTAATGTCATTTTATTGCCTGTAAACCTTTGAGAATTCTTTTGGAGATAATGTCTCCGATACATGAAGATGGAGATAAATATGCAGAATTAATTAAGATTTCTTCAGTGCTCATAAGGTTGTATGACAAATGAGGGGCATTAATTTTTAATGGCATCAATTAGTTATCGCTGATGGGTAACATTATTGGATGCCGTTTGTCTATAAAGTTACCTCATTGAATGCACGCACAGCACAAGTCCTAAGAAGAGATACATAAAGGCAAAGATTAGAGTTGCTGGGTAGAAAGCAATGCTCTTAAACAGGTCTATAAGTAGATAACATGAGTGAACACCATTGACAATAGGTAGAAGTGACAGCTCAGCTCCTTCTCCCATTTCCCTTACCCTGCACAGAAACCTTTGCACATGAAACAGAGCATGCTCCCAACTTTTTACTTTAGGGGTCAATTAAACATTTCCCTCCTTGTTTTATTGCGTTAAGATGTCTGCCACTACTGTGCAAAGCTCAGGTAAAATGGCTTTCCCCATAATTTTATAAAAGTTATAAATTTTTATATATAATATATTATATATTTTAATATATTTTATTCCTTTCTCCTATGTGATATTTGCTGCACAGAAAGGGAAGGCGGCCGCGCATGCTCAGCTTTCTCATAGTTAATTTTAATGGGAGTCTCAAGTATAGCTGAGAATTTCCGCTGTACTAAGAACTCCCAAGAAAACAGAGAGCCGTGTATGCCCAGCATGGAGGAGTACAATGGGCCCATTCTAGAGATAGGTATAAGTCATAGTTATAAGAGGAAAGAGCCATACTTAAAGTATATTTATGGCATCCCCATGTCCGTATGGCATGGTTCAGTGCTAGAGTTGGATGCCTCCCTATGTTTAACAGTCCATTGCACAGTTGACATCCCACTTTCTTCATTTTGTTTCACACAAAATAGTTCCATGAGGTTGAGAAAAGCAAAGGCACAGACCCTCCAAGACTAACTTATAATTCTACCATGTAAATCCAGGAGAAGGCAAAAAAAGTCTGCTGTCCCACCTAGCTGGAACCCATCCATTATAGGTGTATTCATGTTATGTCTATTATATGCTATGTCTGATATGTTATGCTGCCACCCAGTTGTTTGCAACTGTTTTTATGGTTATGTTGGATTATGATGAAACTCCAAAACTTATTTGCTGCATGTTCCACTTCCTCTTATGTGTGGTCATATCCTGCCTCATTGTAGCTGTGACTCCATCTTGTTCAGACATGTTTGCACAGAGCTGAGAGGCGAATTTGTTTTGACCACATATATTGTAACCTCCTGCATGTTATTTCAAGGTTCAGTCAATAACTACCTGAAGTACATCCATTGCATCCTTCTTACTGGAACTCCACATGCTTCGGAAGGGGATTAACATAACGAGTTCACTATCTTCTATACGCTTGTACAGAGGCAGACTTCTCACATCTATCAGGGACTTGTCTAATGTACATTGGTGGCAGAATACAGCTACAAAAAATTGCTTCTCAGCTCCAAGTGTGGTAAGGGGAATATATTCCTGCATAGAGAAATAGGGTCCCTTTTGAAGCCCTTTAGTGAATGCAACATCACAAGCTTGTAACAAATAGTCTCAATGCTCTTATAGTAAGGGTTAATGTATCTCATTGGGGTGAGGCACCAAATCAGTGTTTGAGGATTTTTAGTCTCCTATTTTGCACCTCACTGCACATTTTGCTGTAGTCAGACTGGGATGCCTAGGGCCCACAGATAGAGTTGATTTTAGGGGCCCACCAGTTGAGCTTTTTCTGGGCCCACAGGTGGAGTTTATTTTAGGGGTCCACCGTTCAGCTACTGAAAATGACTGTACCTGCCTCCTATACTCTGCTTCTTGCTTTATGCCTCTCTTTCTATGCTTTTTTTACCTCCTCTGAGGATTTATTTGCACTTAAAAACATCTCCAGATCTATCATGCTCAGGGGTGCACCGGGGGTTTCCCCAATTCCCATGTGGGCCAGTCTGAGCCTGCCTGTAGTTGGTGCAGAGATAACGGTCTTATCGGGTGCTGGTACTTGATTGTTGATACCATAATTATAAAAATTTCATGATGAGAATGGTCCCTGTTACAAGTTTACCATACTGTGGTTAGGGGGCTTCAAGTTATGCCTCTGGGATATTAACAAGAAGAAGAGTGAGGACATAGGCGTATCTATAGTCATAGCAGAGATTGAGGGGGCACACTTATGTGCCTTTTTGGAGGGAACAACAAGTTTGTGGCTTTCTGCTACTCAGCACTACTATATAGGTTATTGGATATATGGCAGTACTATTTATACGGTTAATTATTGCTACTTATGTTGCTGTGTCCTATCAATAGATGTTGGGGGCCCAATCTAATTATGCTATGGGACTTTATGAATTCTTGTTACACCCTTGAGTAAGGACAAAGCTTAGTTCCAAGTCACAGCTTGAAATTCACAGTAAGTAACAGAAAAAAAACAGCCAAAAATAGAATTCAATTTTAAATTTTAAAAATGAAGGCTTAGGTGCACTGTGTACTGTAGAGGTAGCATCCACTTTATAATAATCACAAACCAGCCTATCCTGAATAATTCCAGTCTGGGCTTACAGTAGGTCAGCTACTTTACAATCGCATTGATAGCTGTCATGTTTTTCAAGGCTCTATGTGCAAATATGTAAAACAATCTAAAACAACTATTGTAGTCACATGCAGTATGACCTGGAAAAAGTGAGAGCTGAAAATTGCTCCTGAGTTTCCAAGTTTTGATGTGAACTTGAATGAAACATGATTCATATAGTTTATGATAGGCGCTGCAGCTGCAGAAATAAAACGAGGGGTTGATTCATGTGGGATAAATATTTATGTGACAGATTCTTCCTCATGAATAATACTGTTATTCGGATGGGCTCTAGCCATGTTGTAACAATAACACAGCTCCGTACTATTGTGTGTATGCTGGAAATGGAATAGATGTTCATGGTAGGGCATTTACATTCGGTAGTGTGAAGAAGTCATTCAACCATTTAGGAACTATTTCCTTGACTGAGCAAAATATAGAATTTTATACAATAGAAAGTATCCAGCCACAGTATTATTATGGATTTAATTCAATCCTACTGTAAAAGGTGTATTCACATAGCAAGGTTCTGTTGTGGTTAATTTGCAGTTTTTACAGGTGACACAAATTTATTTTGTATGTTTCACCAGATCGCTAACTATTGCAACACAAAACCTCAACACATTGTGGTAGAAAGGCAAATGGTTGTTGCAGGTGCGCTTTTAATGCAGCTTATATCCACAACACATACCGTAAATATATACATCCTAACCAAACCAGATAAAGGTATCAACTACGCAACATTACATTTGCATTGTGATGGTATACTCACATGCTGTGGTTAAGTTGCGATGAAAAAATACATCAAATCTGCACTGGGTATGAGTACTTTTTCCACGGTTTATAGGCGTTTTGTGATGTAGTAATTAGTTATGCAGTTTTAACAGGTGAAATTCATGAAATATATAAATAAATAAATGGCAGCTGGTGCAGGAAGTCTGGAGGTGTGTGTATATATATATATATATATATATATATAATATATATATATATAAATATATATTTATATACATATATATATATTGTAAGGCCGCAGCTGGGAAGGTCTGCGATGGAGTGTATATCCCAGCCAGGTTCTGGGCGTTATGCCTGGAGAGGAGCAAGATACATGCCACCAAGGTAAGAAGCCTTGGTGGAGTGAAAGGGCCATTGTTAGATAGGTGTCGGCAGTACAGAACTGTCGACATACATTTAAGTTGTCTGTTAGTACGGCTACCAGCCATTCCTCCGGGTCGGCCTTTCATTGGGAGTAAGCATAGAGCAGGGTGGGTGCTTACTCCCCATGGCTCCACTCCGGGTTTTTCCTGGTGGTATATAAGGTCAGCAGGTAGCTGACTGGGGTCGGCTGCATCTCCAGTCTACCATTCAGGCTGGAGACATTCACACTGGTGGAAGCCAGTGTCTGCTACACCATCTCCCAAGGTGCTAGTGAGGGAACTACACCTGTGTCTAGTAAGCGCTCAGACGAGCAGGAGTTTTTGTTTATGCTTATATGTTTGCTGTGCATGTATTGCCATACGTTTTTGGTTCTGCTGGTGAAATAAACACACGGAAGCAAGACACCGTTTGAACCAGAGATCTGCCTCTGTCTCATGCCTGAAGGACTTGTGGGTGATCCCAGAGCTTGCAAGCTTACAAAAATAATATATATATATATATATATATATATATATATATATCTAAAATATATTTATATATATTATATATATATATATATTTTTAAATTTTTTTTAACCTTTTTTAAAGCCAAAAACCCAAATTATTGTATAGCAAAATCTTGGAAGATTGTGCTAAAAACAGATGTTTTTTGGGTGCAGTTTTGATGCATTTTTTTATTTCCCCAAAAAACCACTGAAATTTTTAAAGGGGGTTTTCCACAAAATAAAATTGATGTGGGAAACTTGCAAACTAAAAAATAAAAAATTTTCACCATTCAAAATTTTTATTTAAAAAAACTGACCGTTTTTGTCTTACGCTCCTTTGTGACCCTTGTTTATACTCTCTCCAGGGGACACACCAGGGCGAGAGCTCCCCACTCCGGGCAGACATTCTCAGACACCCTCTCCCTCAGGCAGCTACTGATGTTCAAACCCCGATCTGTCCATTTTTACTCCCTCCTCTCTACTCCTTAATAATTAGTCAAAAAGTGCAAATGAATAAAAAAGAAACCTCAATTTAGGTCTGTGATTGATAGGGGAAAAAAAAATCCCCAGGTTTTTTGGGTTTCCCGCAGGGATTTTAACCTAGGGGCCTTTTTGGGTCCCCCTGATCTATACATAAAAAGACCCCCCCCTTTTTACTAAAAAGAGGAAAGGCCTGGGGGAAAGTCATCCTGCTGGGTCACATATCTGCAATTCAAACAAACAAACATGCCCCCCTTTGAGCACACAGAGCTGAAGATTGGTTTAGGGGTATGAAATTTAAACGTGGCAAAACCCCTTTTTTTTTTTTTTTTGCGTAAGGTAATGTAATAATTAGGGGGAGGGAACAGTACTTTTAAATTTAAAGGGTTTATTTCTGCTTTTTACTCCCAAAATTTATCTTTAAAAAACATATAACCCCATATTCCCCAGGCTCAGCTTTTCTCCTTATCATAAAACACTATAGATCAAAGAGCTAAGCTTCTCTTTCTATCCCTATACCCTATATATCACAGAGATCACTTCTCTCCCTCTATCTTTAACCCCTTTTATAAAAGAGCTCAGCTCCTTCCTCTATCCCAAAAACCCAAAATATCGCAGAGCTAAACTTTTTCCCACCCCCCACCCCCCCCCCCCCCCCCCCCCCCCCCCTATCATACAACCCCATATATCACAGAAACCCCAGTTCTTCCCCTATCATATAACCCTATTTAAATTTACAGAGCTCAGCTTTTCCCTCTATTAAAATAACCCAAAATATCACAGAGTTCAGCTTTTTTCCCTTACATATAACCCTATATATCACAGAGTAAACTTCCCTCTATCATAAAACCCCATATATCAAAGCCAGCTCCTCTCCCCTATCTATAACCATATATCCAACTCAGCTTCTCTCCTCTATCTAAACCCTATATATCACAAGCTCAGCTTCTCTCCTCATCAATAACCCTAATTCACAGAGCTCATTTCTCTCCTCTATCTAAAACCCTATATACACAGGCCACTCCTCCTCTATAATAACCCATATATCACAGACCCATTTCTCTCCTCTATCTATACCCATATATCACAAGCAAACTTCTCCCTCATCATATAACCATATATACAACTCACTTTCTCCTCTACATTAACCCTATATATCAAGAGCCATTCCTCCCTATCATAAAACCCCATATATTACATATTTCCCTTTTCTCTCCTCTACATATAACTCTATATATACAAACTCAGCTTCTATCCCTCTATCATTAACCCTATATAACAGAGCACAGCTTTTTCCCCCTCTATATAAACCCTTTTTAACACAGAGCACAGCTTCTCCCCCTATCATATAACCCAATTCCCAACCACAGCTTCTATCCCTCTATCTATAACCCATATATCACAGAGCACAGCTTTCTCCTCATCAAAAACCCCTAATATCACAGAGCTCACTGCCTCCCTCTCTTAAAACCCCTATAAATACAGAGCTCAGTTTCTCTATCATAAACCTATATATACAAGTCGCTTCTCTCCTCATCAATAACCTATATCACAGACCCAGTTTCTCTCCCTCTTTTCATTTTAAATCATTATATCAAACAGAGCTAGGTCCCTCCCCCACAAATAACTCTATATACACGAGCTCAGCTTCTCCCCTCTATCAAATAAACCCTATACTTATCCCAGACCACAGTTTCTATCCCTCTATCATAAAACCCCTTAATATCACAGAGCCACTTCTCTCCCTTACATAAAACCCCATATATCACAGACTCACTTTTTTCCTCATTGAATTCTTTTTTTATTTGTTTATTTTCTTACCCCCATATTATAGTCTTTTTTTAACACATGGGCACAACTTCGGAGTCTTATCATTTTTTTTTCTAATGTACATTTATTATAGATTCATTAAAAAACCCAAAGAGCTCGCTCGCTCTCCCTTTTGGCCAAAAAATCGCGCTCTTTTAATTTAGCCAACCCAAAAACAAACGTTTTGCTTTTCTTTTCCCCATAAACTCTATGAAAGGTTAGCTCACCCGCTATTGGCTAAGCAGACGACCAAACCCAATCCGTCTAGAATTTTTCCATAACATACTAACTTTTAATGCGCCCTTCTATCCGCCCTTCTTTCTCCCTCAAAAAGACCACTAATAATGATTGGTGGATTCATATCTGCCACCTGGGCTCAACCAATCAGCTCTTTTCTTCATTTTTTACTATATTTTGAACTGTCCCGCCTTTTCATTTGATTGGTCAATACTACTCCATAGGTTTTAATGGGTCACTGTTGCTCCTATTCTGATTGGTTAGTTTATGCCGACCAATGAGAAGAGCTTAAAGAAATTACTCTATTTCCCGGCAATTTCCAATATCCCAATTCCTTATGTAGCGCCGGTCCCGGCGACAAACGCGTTGTTATTGATTTGATTGATTTATGTTTATAGAAGGTTTGAGCTCTTTTACAGAGAATGTTTTACACCTAATAAAAACGATTTATTTACTAATCCTCCATGCCGCACGGAGCTGAGATTTCAGTGCCCCCATCTCTCCATAGACTACAATGGGACAAAGTAGCTCACGCTCTGATTGGCCGGGATACCTAAGCCCCCGCTAGCTCAACCAATAATCTCTTTTCTGCCTTTTTTACTGTATTTTGAACTGTCCCGCATTTGCATTTGATTGGTCAATACTTCTCCAGAGGTTATAATGGTTCACTGTTGCTCCTATTCTGATTGGTTGGTTTATGCCGACCAATGGGAAGAGCTTATAGAATTTGAATTACTGTATTTCCCAGCAATTTACAATATCCCAATTCCTGATGTTGCGCCGGTCTCGGCAACAAACGCGTTGTTAGTGATTTGATTGATGTATGTTTTTAGAAGGTTTTAGCTCTTTTTCAGATAATATTTTATACCTAATAAAAACGATTTTTTTAAAATCATACTCCATGCCTCACGGCGCTGAGAGCCGAGATTTCAGTGCCCCGATCTTTCCATAGACTACAATGGGACAAAGTAGCTCGCGCTCTGATTGGCCGGGATAGCCAAACCCCCGCTAGTTCAACCAATAAGCTTTTTCTGACTTTTTTACTGTATTTTGAACTGTCCCGCCTTTTCATTTGATTAGTCAATACTTCTCCATAGCTTATAATGGTTCACTGTCGCTCCTATTCTGATTGGCTGGTTTCTGCCGACCAATGAGAAGCGCTTACAGAATTTGAATTACTGTATTTCCCGGCAATTTTCTATATCGCAATTCCTGATATTGGGCCGTTCTTGAATTTTGTTAGTGATTTTGTTTATGTATTTTTTTAGAAGGTTTCAGCTCTTTTTCAGATAATGTTTTACACAAAATAAAATTTTTTTTTTTATTCATACTCCATGCCTCACGGAGCTGAGAGCTGATATTTATTTCTTTAGCGATCTTATATATTTTCACTTTAATTTTAAATGATCCACTTTTGCAATACATTTAATCGTTTTTAGACAGCTTTGACTTTTCTATTTATTCATTCATTCATTTCAAAGACAACTATTTTTGCTATTCATTAACATGTTTAATGATTTCTCGCTGTTTTCCAGCCTGTTTAGAATCGGAATGTCATGGGGTCCTGGCGCCGGCTCACTTACCCGTCCATGCTCCGATGCACGCTGATCCTGCCTGTCCCGGTCGCCGCGCGCATGCCCGCTGCTTAGGGCGCGCACGTAACAGCATCTTTGGGTTTAAAGGGCCAGCATCCCGGTAATTGGTCTATTGCCGGGCGCTGGTTCTATTTAAGGAACACGCCCCCAGCACTCTCTGCCAGTTCGTTGGTGTGTGTTCTGTGTCTTTAGAGAGTGTTGGTGTCTGTATCGATTACCCATGTACCAGTCCGTTCCGCTACCTTTTCTGACCTTGCCTGTTTGCCCCCTGCTCTGACCGTCTGCCTGTCTCTGACCACGAACCTCTGCCGCCTGCCCTGACCTCCTGCCTGTCCCCGACTACGTCTCTGGGTTACGATTCTGTACCATGCATTACCCCGGCCACCATCGCAAGCAAGTCATGTCAGGGGTAGCGACCTGGTAGCTCACGCCGCAGCAAGTCCATCCCGCTTTGCGGCGGGCTCTGGTGAATACCAGGGGTTACTTAGACTCCGCTCCCTGGCGTGGCTTAACTATTATCACTTGCGGTGGTCCAGCGAATCCACCTCTGCATTACAGTACGAGCTGGCCATGGATTCCGCCAGGGTACCTCTGCCCGACCTCCGGGATGTCACGACGGCAGTCGCCCAGCAGAGCCAACGTATTGACCAGCTAGCGGCCATGATGCAGAACCTTGCGGCCCGTCTACCTCCACCTGCCACCGCCGCCGCACCCGCAACCGTTGCTCCAGCATCCATTGCTCTCCTGCTCCGGCTCTGGACCCTCTCTGCATCTGCCCCCCGGCGGGAAAAC
>JAODAL010022664.1:0-64232 GCA_025379985.1 Phyllomedusa bahiana
GAAAAAAGTCAAGTGTTAGTCTGACTTTGTGGTTGTAAATCTCAGGGAATGAAGGAAGCACACTGATGATTTGTGTTACGGTTCTTCCGCAAGACCACATTTCACAGATATTCGTTAGAAACAATTCTGTTTTAACCCTATTGGCATTTGTAAATTAAAAGGGTTAATAAATCGGTTTGCGTTTGCAGTACAGTTTTTCATAAGGCCAAAAAAATTTCAGCCCTTTTTAAATTTTTTATTAGAGATGGGCGAATTGTTCAACAAAGGGGGGACTTCGTTTAGTTTTCAGGGAAAACTTCGGTTCTGCAAGAAATAGAATTTTTTGGGGTTTTAATTTGGGGGAACGAAGCTTTTTTTAGTTGCTAAAATGGCCGCCGGACATGGCATGGACACGGGGCGGAGAAGTCGGGGAGGAAAAAGGAAAAACCCCCCCCTTAAATGTGCAAGTGAAGCCAATCAGAGACCGGGGGGTTCTGTGCGCCCCCCCATAATTTCGGACCCCCATGCTGGCTGCTCACACCCTCGATGTCCCGCTGCGCATATGCTGCTGCAAGATCTCACACAAAAAATTTTTTTTTAACAGCAATTTTTTTTTTTGGGGGGGGGGGGGGGGGTTTCCCCGCTTACATCAGAGATGCTCCCCTTGTTATAATTTTTAATTCGTTTTTTTGGGGGGGATTGTAATTCAAGTCCAGGGTGAGTCTAATTTTTCCCCATATAATTTTTAAACCATCTGGGCATTTTGGCGATTGAATATCCAAGGGTTATCTAAGCCTCTTTGTGCTTTTTTAGTCGTAAAAAACACAGCGTTTTTAATGCCCATACCCGTATTTTTTCCTGGGAATTTCTGTGGCAATTTTTTTCCAAAAGGGTTTCTAAGTGTTTGTGCTTTTGTATCATAAAATACACGTTTTTTTTCACGCCAATCCAGTTTAAATTTTTTCTGGGGGATTTTTTTTACGCAATTTTTCAAGGGGGAATTAAGCTGTTTTTGGGTTTTTTTATTCAAAAAAATAAACATTTTTTTTTTTAAACGCCAAAAACAGTAAATTTTTTTCCCGGGGATTTCTGTAGCGCAAATTTTTATCCAAGGGTTATTTTAAACCTGTTTGTGCTTTCTTATTCATAAAATACACGGCGTTTTAACACCCACATCCATTATTTTTTCCTGGGGGATTTTTAGCGCAATTTATATCCAAGGGGTTTTTTAAGCCTTTTGTGCTTTTTTTTCAAAAATACCGGCATTTTAACACGCCACATACCAGTTAATTTTTTCCTAGTGATTTCTGCAGCGCAATTTATATCCAAGGGTTATCTAAGCCTGTTTGTGCTTTTGTAGTCAGTAACATACACAGCGTTTTTATACGCCACATACCAGTTAATTTTTTTTCCTGGTGATTTATGGAGCACAATTTATATCCAAGGCTTATTTAAAGGGGTTTTGCCACGATCTCATCTCATACCTCCTGCATCCAGCTTCTCAGCTCTGTGTACTCGGAAGGGGGGGTGTGTGATTTGTTTGAATTGCATATCATGTGACCCAGCAGGATGACATCACCAGGCCTTTCCTCTCTCTAGTCAAAGAAAGGTCTGTTTATTTACAGAGGTACAAGTAGCTACACTGTAGCTTAGAGGTAATGCTTTTTACCTCCCGACACAAGGGGTCTAGGTTCAAATCCCTGCAAGAACCAAACCTGTGGATTATTTTTTCTTTATCAATGCACAGACCTGATTGAGGTTTCTTTTTTAATTTATTTGCACTGTTTGACTAATTAATAAGGAGAACTCACAGAAAAAAGAGATAATAATAGGAATATAGAAAACCGTCTCACAGATCAAAAGAAAAATTCCTAAAACAATAATCTTTAATAGATATGCATTAAAATAATTATCCTTTATACATAAAAATGGCCTCACACATATAGCCACTATACAAATATGCAACTGTATATGTATAAAGTACCCGGTGTATATCAGTACCTAGATACAAAAGCAAGTGGACAATGTCTAGCTAATCACAGCAAAAAAGACATTGTACCAAATACCTATTAGCAGGGAGAAGTGCCCCTATAAGAGGGAGGAAAATGTGGTCAAAAATGTAGTCAAAAACTCACGGTTCTGTAGACCTTGTCACAGTAGACTCCGTTGCCCCACTGGACCAGTATATACCAAATAATAGAAAAAGCACTATCGCTATCACTATACTAGTCCTATCTAGATAGAGCACTCGCCCCGAAAACGGCGCCCCCACCTCTCGGCGACTCACCCTAACTAACTAAATTATACAGTAACAAACATAAAGAACACAGACATAAGTCCCGACGCGTTTCCCCAAGATATGGTTCATCAGGGGATAATAATTATACATCTGTGATGATGATCCAAGTGATGGCATGATGAGGCCATAAGTAAGTGCCAGACAGTATATCATTTATATACCCACCCCTATTAACCAAATAAACTACTCAGCCAATCCAATGCCACTTTACTCACCAATGATGCAGGAGCAAAGTCCTTGCACATGCTCAATAGCAAAACAAAGACGGCAAACACCACATGTTCCGCGCGCTTCCCATTCCGCCAAACCGGAAGTGACAAACCGGAAGTTGTAAACCGGAAGTGGCAAAACGAAAGTAATTCACAGCACGTGCGCCCCAGATAGGAACTAGACTGGCGGAATGAGTGCAAACGCGCACGTGCCCCGGTCCCCGCCGCGCAACTAGCAAAACAGTGCACATGCGCCCCATAAACAAGGGCGCACTCGGGCGCCCCAACTATACAGATAATACGTTGGACACAATAGCATAATGGTGACCCAAGTAACAGGAGGCTTATCATCAAGACTCAATATCGAGTACACAAGGTTACGTTAAATAATCCAATGGATATAAACTACCAATAGTTAAGGCTAAGTAAAATAAAGTGATGGGCAGTAAGACAAAAAAGATATAGAAATATTATATACTCTGACAGTATTGATAATAAAGAGACTATACCCAACACATGGTATGATATTCTCAACTGATTACCCTATCAACAGAATCCAAAGAAAAGGACCAAAAAAACAAAACAAAAAAAAACTGAAATTATGAAAAATATTATAAAAAACAGCCAAATTGCAGGTTTTCGTTAAGACCATCAGGGGTCGTAGTATGTAATCTGAAAATCCACTCGGTTTCTTTTTTAAGAAGTCTTGTATCCCAATCACCCCCTCGAGGTGATTTCCTCACGACCTCAATGATCGAAAATTTCAGGTGTGTTGGATCATTATTATGACATTCACATACATGTCGAGCTAACGGTGTATTTCTCCTATGCCTAATGTCCCCTAGATGCTCGCCAACTCGTCTTCTAAATTGTCTCTTAGTCTTTCCAACATATCCTAACGGGCAAGTACAACTGCATAAATAAATGACTCCTTCACTCTTACAGTTGGAAAAATCTCTCTTCACAAATGTACGATCTGATTTAAAATCAGTGAAAGTCTTTGACTGCTCAATAAATGGACATGCCACACAGTTGTCCCCACACCGAAAGGTACCTAGTGGTTGTCGATCCAACCAGGTCCCTGTTTTTTAGGTGGAGTATATAAACTATGCACCAGTTTTATCCCTCAATGATCTTCCTTTCCTGAATGTAATCTGAGGAAATCAGGGGAGGACATCTTTTTAAATCCTGATCTGACCTCAAGATACCCCAGTATCTAGAAATACAGTCCTCTCGCTAATTCGTGGCCCTGATCAAAGTTTGCCACGATCCGCATAGTTTGATTTGTGGGGGAACTTGCTGTTCTGTCCACACCATTGAGCAGTCTCGATCTATCACTTTCAAGTGCCTTGACAAATGCCTCATCAATGACTTTTTAGGGATAACCCCGATCCACAAACCGTTTTTTAAGGTCCCTTGCTTGGAACAAATAGTCTCCTTTCCTGGAGCAGTTTCTCCGAACTCGGAGAAACTGTCCCTTTGGTATACCCCTTTTTAAGGGTCTAGGATGGTAACTCTCCCACCGGAGGAGACTATTAGTCGCGGTTGGTTTCCGAAAGGTTTTTGTATGTAGATTGCCAGATTTATCTTTAATGATATAAAGATCCAAAAAAGGAAGGCACACGTCATCAATAGCTGAAGTGAATCTCATGCCAACATTATTAATATTGAGACTTCTCACAAAGTCATTAAACGCCTCTGTCGTCCCATTCCACAAAATTAGGATATCGTCAATATACCTACCCCAAAACAGGATATTGTCCGTATGGGGTAGGTCATTGTCACTAAACACAATGGTAGCCTCCCACCAGCCCAGGAATAAATTTGCATACGAGGGAGCACATGGGCTCCCCATAGCAGTACCCCTGAGCTGGTGGAAGATCTTACCATTAAAAATGAAAAAATTGTGTTCAAGGACGAAACGAAGCAGCTGTAGGACAAGTTGATTATGCTCTCTAAGATGTATACCCCTAATAGAGAGGAAATACTCTACAGCACGCACCCCACAATCATGCAGGATGCTGCTATAGAGAGCCTCTACATCAATGGAGGCGAGCTTAGTGTGTCCCTCAACTGTCAGTCCGTCCAATCTTCTCAACAAATCAGGAGTGTCCTTGATGAATGACGGCAAAGCATACACAAATTCTTTCAGGATGTTATCAATATAAATGCTGACATTCTGAGACAAGGAATCCACACCTGACACTATTGGGCGTCCTTTTAATGGAGTCATACCCTTATGTATCTTAGGTAGGGCATAAAAACAAGGGATAACCGGATGTTTAGGTATCATAAATTTACTCTCATTAGCTGAGATCAACCCTCTGTCAAGAGGCGTTTGATGACTTTGTGAGAAGTCTCAATATTAATAATGTTGGCATGAAATTCACTTCAGCTATTGATGACGTGTGCCTTCCTTTTTTGGATCTTTATATCATTAAAGATAAATCTGGCAATCTACATACAAAAACCTTTCAGAAACCAATCCGCGACTAATAGTCTCCTCCGGTGGGAGAGTTACCATCCTAGACACTTAAAAAGGGGTATACCAAAGGGGCAGTTTCTACGAGTTCGGAGAAACTGCTCCAGGAAAGGAGACTATTTGTTCCAAGCAAGGGACCTTAAAAAAAGGTTTGTGGATCGGGGTTATCCTGAAAAAGTCATTGATGAGGCATTTGTCAAGGCACTTGAAAGTGATAGATCGAGACTGCTCAATGGTGGTGGACAGAACAGCAAGTTCCCCCACTAATCAAACTATGCGGATCGTGGCAAACTTTGATCAGGGCCACGAATTAGCGAGAGACTGTATTTCTAGATACTGGGGTATCTTGAGGTCAGATCAGGATTTAAAAGATGTCCTCCCTGATTTTCCTCAGATTACATTCAGGAAAGGAAGATCATTGAGGGATAGACTGGTGCATAGTTTATATACTCCACCTAAAAAAACAGGGACCTGGTTGGATCGACAACCACTAGGTACCTTTCGGTGTGGGGACAACTGTGTGGCATGTCCATTTATTGAGCAGTCAAAGACTTTCACTGATTTTAAATCAGATCGTACATTTGTGAAGAGAGATTTTTCCAACTGTAAGAGTGAAGGAGTCATTTATTTATGCAGTTGTACTTGCCCGTTAGGATATGTTGGAAAGACTAAGAGACAATTTAGAAGACGAGATGGCGAGCATCTAGGGAACATAAGGCATAGGAGAGATACACCGATAGCTCGACGTGTATGTGAATGTCATAATAATGATCCAACACACCTGAAATTTTCGATCATTGAGGTCGTGAGGAAATCACCTCGAGGGGGTGATTGGGATACAAGACTTCTTAAAAAATAAACCGAGTGGATTTTCAGATTACATACTATGACCCCTGATGGTCTTAACGAAAACCTGCAATTTGGCTGTTTTTTATAATATTTTTCATAATTTCATTTTTTTTTTGTTTTCTTGGTCCTTTTCTTTGGATTCTGTTGATAGGGTAATCAGTTGAGAATATCATACCATGTGTTGGGTATAGTCTCTTTATTATCAATACTGTCAGAGTATATAATATTTCTATATCTTTTTTGTCTTACTGCCCATCACTTTATTTTACTTAGCCTTAACTATTGGTAGTTTATATCCATTGGATTATTTAACGTAACTTTGTGTACTCAATATTGAGTCTTGATGATAAGCCTCCTGTTACTTGGGTCACCATTATGCTATTGTGTCCAACGTATTATCTATATAGATGGGGCGCCCGAGTGCGCCCTTGTTTATGGGGCGCGTGTGCACTGTTTTGCTAGTTGCGCGGCGGGGACCGGGGCACGTGCGCGTTTGCACTCGTTCCGCCAGTCTAGTTCCTATCTGGGGCACACGTGCTGTGAATTACTTTAGTTTTGCCACTTCCGGTTTGGCGGAACGGGAGGCGCGCGGAACATGTGGTGTTTGGCGTCTTTGTTTTGCTATTGAGCATGTGCAAGGACTTTGCTCCTGTATCATTGGTGAGTAAAGTGGCATTGGATTGGCTGAGTAGTTTATTTGGTTAATAGGGGTGGGTATATAAGTGATATACTGTCTGGCACTTACTTATGGCCTCATCATGCCATCACTTGGACCATCATCATCTCTCATCACAGATGTATAATTATTATCCCCTGATGAACCATATCTTGGGGAAACGCGTCGGGACTTATGTCTGTGTTCTTTATGTTTGTTACTGTATAATTTAGTTAGCTAGGGTGAGTCGCCGAGAGGTGGGGTCGCCCTTTATGGGGCGAGTGCTCTCTCTGGATAGGAATAGTATAGCGATAGCGATAGTGCTTTTTTCTATTATATGGTATAAACGGTCCAATGGGGCAACGGAGTCTACTGTGGACAAGGTCTTCAGAACCGTGAGTTTTTGACCACATTTTTGACCATATTTTCCTCCTCTTATAGGGGCACTTCTCCCTGCTATAGGTATTTGTTACAATGTCTTTTTTGCTGTGATTAGCTAGACATTGTCCACTTGCTTTTGTATCTAGGTACTGATATACACCGGGTACTTTTACATATACAGTTGCATATTTGTATAGTGGCTATATGTGTGAGGCCATTTTTATGTATAAAGGATAATTATTTTAATGCATATCTATTAAAGATTATTGTTTTAGGAATTTTTCTTTTGATCTGTGAGATAATTAATAAGGAGCACAAAGGACAGGAGCAGAATGACAGCACCTGGGGTTTGAACACTCAGTAGCTGTCTGAGAGAAGAGGTTATGTCTGGGCATGTGCGACCAGCCCAGATCGTATCCCCTGGAGACGAGCTGTAAACAATGGCTCACTAAAAGGGCAGCTAAAACAAAAACGGTCCAGAATTTTTAATAATAGTGAATGGTGAAAATGTTTATTATTTAATTTGCAAGCTTCCCACGTCAATTTTACGTCGTGGCAAAACCCATTTAAGCCTGTTTGTGCTTTCATATTCAGTAAAATACATGGTGTTTTTACACGCCACATACCAGTTAATTTTCTCCTGGTGATTTCTGTAGCGCAATTTATATCCAAGGGTTATCTAAGCCTGTTTGTGCTTTTGTAGTCAGTAAAATACACAACGATTTTACACGCCACATACCAGTTAATTTTTTCCGGAGCGCAATTTATATTCAAGGGGTAATTAAGCGCGTTTGTGCTTTTATATTCAGTAAAAATAACGGTGTTTTTAAACGCCAAAGACGAGTCATTTCCTGGAGATTTCTGTAGCATAATTTATATAGAAGGGTTATTTAAGCCTGTTTGTGCTTTCTTATTCAGTAAAATACACGGCTTTTTAACACGCCACATACCATCTAATTTTTTCCTGGTGATTTCTGTAGCGCAATTTATATCCAAGGGTTACCCAAGCTTGTTAGTGGGTTCATTTGGAGTCAAATACAGGGTGTGTATTTATCATATACAGATATCTTCATTAAACAGAGTCTGTAAATTTTTGAACAAACAGTATGCCAGACAAAGAGGTGACAGGTTCTTTACATGCGAGTGGCAGTGGCAGAAACATTCCTGGAGCAGGCACAGGTCGCATCACAGTAAGGGGACGTCGCAGCGGGTTCACTCGGTGAGGCCAGAACTGCCGGTTCTTGATTGGTTGAGTAGGTCATCAACTTCATCCCAGATGACATCTGACAACCCTAACCAACAGTCGGTGGGTTCGTCAGATACAACTCTTAGTTGGCATGGCCTGGGAACAGGTCAGCGACCCTCACCTGTCCTCAACCCACCTCTGTCCCTTTCAGATCCCTCAGCCAGAGAACTAGTATGTGGTCTGGGCTCAGCGCCACTATACAGCGAGGACAAACAATTTGAGGACAGTCAGCAGCGGAGAGTGGCATGGGAGGTTTTTTGGCGAGCGGTCAGCCTCTGCATCCCAAGACCGTTGAGGAGGACAGCAGTGATGATCAAACACTCATGAAGTATAAACGTGGTGGTCCAAATCCAGTTTCTGCGTTACACCAGTTTGTTCAAATGCAGCGTATGGAACTTAAACTGAAGGAGACCATAACTACAGGGAATGTTTTAGATGCTTATTTTGCATTCTGTGCCATTGTTTATGGAATTCAGTACAAAACTGTAATGGGACAGAACAAAAAAAAAGCAAAAGCGAATGCTGAAAAACTGGCTTTGGATGAACTTCTTCAGTATGAAGAATGTGAATCGTATGTCAAACTTACAGAAAGTAAAAACACAAGTCCTTCTGGAGGCCCTCCCCTGTTACCGGTGGAACAAATTACATCCACACAGATTTCAAGTGGTTTAAGAAAGCAAGTTGATAAACATTCATTTGTTCATGAACAGATAACACAGGTGATAAAGGAAAAGTTTGCTGAACTTGTATCTAGGTGTCCAGATTTTGAAAGCTGTGGAAATTCTTTAGCTGCATTTGTAATGGAAAAGGCTCCTCACACAACCGCCTCCAAGACTATAAAATAAATAATAATAATAATCTTTAGAGCCTATAGAGAAAGCGTTTCCTTCAGCCTCGTCTGTCATATCCATGTACCGTACCTCTTGCCTCCATCCTTTGACCACGAACCACTGCCGCCTGTCCTGACCTTACCGCCTGTCCCCGACTCCGAGTTTGCCTTACGATTTTGTACCACGCTATACCTCGGCTGCCACTGCAAGCAAGTCACATCAGGGGTAGCGACCTGGTAGACTTACGCCACAGCAAGTCCATCCCGCTCTGCAGCGGGCTCTGATGAAAACCGGGACCTACTTAGAGTCCTCTCCCTGGTGAGGCTATTGCCATCGCTTTCGGTGGTCCAGTGGATCCACTACCGCTGTCCTTGACAACTTGAAGCAGTGGAATGACGTTATTCATCACGTAGTCCTGGTGACTGACAAATAACGCATGTCCGCATGAAAGGGCCAGAGCAAACGGCAGGTGTCACGCATGAGCTGCCACTGGCCGACATTAAAATTACACAGAGGTGTACTCCTGTCCGCTTGGATCATCAATAAATCATTAATTTCCTTTCTCTGTTCATAGAGTCGTTCCAACATACGAAGGCTGGAATTCCAACGTTTGGAAATGTCACATATCAACCTATGTTGGAGGAGTCCGGTCTGCTGCTGCAGCTTAAGGAGGGTGTGCTTGGCGGTGTAAGAACGGCTGAAGTGCATGCAAAGTTTCCTGGCTATTTTTAGAATGTCTTGCAGATGGGTGTAAGACTTGAACAATCAGATTAACCATGTATGCCATGCAGGGGAGCATGGCTCAGCCCCCTCCAAAAGCGTGCGGACAAAAATGTTCTTTCCATTGGGTCCAAGGTTTTAATTTTTAGTTGTCGCGGAGAAAGCCACAAACGATGTCAACTTGCGACCCGCGAATTTCCTCCCCTGTGACTTTTGAGTTCACCCAGGGGAATACTCCTTGGATTTTAAAAATCGTTAATGACCCTTTTCTTGTTTATCATTTCCCCCGTTAATATATTTATTCCCGTTTATCAATTTCCCCCCGTTCATAAATTTTCCCCCTGATAATATTTTTTTTTGTTCATCAAATTTTTCCCCCCCGTTCATAAAATGTCCCCCCTTTAATTATTTATTCCCGTTCATCAAAATTCCCCCCGTTCATAAATTTCCCCCTGTTAAAAATTTTTATTTGTTCATCAATTTCCCCCCGTTTTAATATTTCCCCCTGTTTTTTATATTTATTTCTGCATCAATTTTCCCCTGTTCATAAAATTCCCCCCGTTAATATATTTTTCCTTTCATCGATTTCCCCCCGTTCTAAATTTCCTTCTGTTAATTTTATTTTTCCTGTTAATCAAATTTCCCCCTGTTCACAGTTTTCCGTCTGCCCTGTAAACCCCGACCCTTTTGCTAGTTACCCACCCTGAATCTCCGCCGCCTGCCCTGACTGTTGGCCTGACCTTTTTAAATACGAGTTTCATTTAAATTTGGTCCTCGCGCGCCTCGGCTGCCACGCAACTAGTCGCGCCAGGGGTAGAACTGTAGAACTCCCCCCGCGAAAGTCCTCCTGCCTTTCGGAGGCCCTGGTGAAAACCCAAGGGCCAAATTTGGGGCCCCGCCCCTTTGCGTGGCCGCTACCACCGCTTGCGGTGGTACAGAGGAGCTGCTACCCGTGTCGTTACAATGGCCGAATAATGCCAAGTTTCCTGGCCGTTCTTTTAATGGTGCAGAGTCCCCCCTTGAAAAGGGAGGGGCTGCAGCACCCCAATTGGACAGGGGCCGGTCAGCTTTTCCCGACAAGGATAATAGAGCCATATCTTGTCAATCGTTCATGAACAAAATGTGGGGACCATGAGTGCCGAGGGGCGGGGGGGACTGGACCCCTAGATGATGTAATAGGGCAGGGAGTTGTCTTCGGCAGGGTGGTGAAGCTTTGACTGCCCGAAATGGGTGGCGTGCCATGGGGCGGCCCGCGTTTTTGGGCGGGATGGCCACCACCTTTTAGCCTGTCGTCAATCCATGTACCCTACTTCTTGCCTCCCTCCTTTGAACCCCGAACACTGCCCCCTGTTGACCTTACCCCCCTGTCCCGCTCCCCAGTTTGCCTTACAATTTGTACCCGCTACACCTCGGGGTCCATGCAAGAGTCACGTCGGGGTAAACGACCGGGTCTCCCCCCCGCAGCAAGCCATCCCTTTTGCGGAGGGCTTTGGGGAAAACGGGGTCTCTTAAGTCCCTCCCCGGTGAGGCTTTTGCCCTCGCTTGCGGGGGTCGTGGTCCACTACCCTGTCCTTGGCAACTTGAAGAGTTGGAATGAGTATTCATCGCGCAGTCCTGGTGACTGACAATAAGCATGCGCATGAAAAGGGGGCCCGAGCAAACGGCAGGTGTCACGAGACTGCCTGGCCGCATTAAAATTTTCCCCGAGGGTAACCCCGTCCGCTTGGATTCATCAATAAATCATTAATTTCCTTTCTCGTTCAAGAATCATTCCAAAAATTCGAAGGGGTGGAATCCAAGTTTTAAAAAGTCCAATCACCTAGTTGGAGGAGTCCGGTTGAGCTGGCTTAAAGGAGGTGTGCTTGGCGGTGTAAGAAGGGTGAAGTGCTGCAAAGTTTTCCCGGCTATTTTTAGAAAGTCTTGAGAGGGGGTAAGACTTGAAAAACCCCGATTGAACAGTGGCCATGCAGGGAGATGGCTAGCCCTCCTCCTACGCAGTGCGGACACCATGTTCTTTCCATTGTCTGTCACAATGGTTCTAATTTTCAGTTGTCGCGGAGAAAGCCACAAATCGATGTCAACTTGCATGACCCGCAGCATTTCGTCCCGTGTGTGACTTCGTTCACCCAGGGGAATACTCCTGTCCACTTGGATGCTCAAAAATCGTTAATGGCCTTACTCTGTTCATCAATTTCCCCCTGTTAATATATTTATTCCTGTTCATCAATTTCCCCCTGTTCATCAATGTCCTCCTGTTAATATATTTATTCCTGTTCATCAATTTCCCCCTGTTCATAAATGTCCCCCTGTTAATTATTTATTCCTGTTCATCAATTCCCCCCTGTTCAATAATTTCCCCCTGTTTATTATTTATTCCTGTTCCATCAATTTCCCCCTGTTCAATAATTTCCCCCTGTTTTTAAATTTTATTTTTTTCCTGTTCATAAATTTCCCCCGTTCATCATTTTCCTGTCTGCCCGTGTACCCGACCTTTCTGCTACGTTACCTGACCGCCTGCCCTGACCTGTTGGCCTCACCTTTGACTACGAGTTTCGTCTTACGATTCGGTACCTCGCTGCGCCTCGGCTGCCACTGCAAGCTAGTCGCGCCAGGGGTAGCAACCTGGTAGAACTCCCGCCGCAGAAAGTCCATCCTGCCTTGCGGCAGGCTCTGGTGAAAACCAAGACCTACTTAGACCCCGCTCCCTGGCGTGGCCGCTACCACTGCTTGCAGTGGTCCAGAGGAGCCGCTACCCGTGTCGTTACAATGGCCGAAGTGAATGCCAAGTTTCCTGGCCAGTTCTTTGAATGGTGCAGAGTCCACCACTTGAAAAGGGAGGGACTACAGCACCACCAACTTGGACAGGAGCACGGTCAGCTTCTGCACTTAAGGATGACTAGACGCATACTCTTGTCAATCGTCTCAGTGAATGACTGCTGGGGACCATGATGCCCAGGAGAGGGGGTATCTGGACCGGTAGATGATTAATAGACAGGGAGTTGTCTTTGGCAGAGGTGGTGAAGCTATTGACCCGCCTGAAATGGGAGGCCCTGCCAGTGGGTGCTGCTGCTGTTTGGACAGGATGGACCACCACATCTGAAACATGTATTGTGACACTGCATGATGTTGATGCAGGGTTGTGGTGCCAGCGTTAGATCCCTTGTCATGCTTTACTTTCTTCCCACAGATTCTACATATAGTTATGTTCAACCCTCCTCTGGTGTCTGAAAAAAAACTGGCACTCCACCGGGTAGGTGATTTTACCACCAAAGCTCCGCACTGACTGACTGATACCGCCGCTGACCCGGTCAGCCCCTGTGCCGCTACTTTCTGGGACCTTTGAAAAAAGTGGGTGGTCTAAATTGTGGCCTTTTTGGCCCCCAAACCTCGCACTGCTCCCACCCTGTTTGCCCCCGGCCCACACTACCAACCTTAAGGGTGCGCCACTCCGGGACCGAAAAGTGCCACTCTCTTTCCCTTTAAAAAAATTTTGTAAAAGCCCTTTTTACACGGGTTGGGGCCTGGGTCAGGCTCATAGCATCACATGGCTTTAAAAAAACCACCAGTATGTGATGGACCCCAAATTTTTCATCCCGGGCCCGGGGCCCTTAACCTCTATTTGTAAAAGACCCCAGTTTGTCTTTTCGCCCAAAAACCCTCCTCCTTCTCCCCCCATCTCCTAAAATTAATATAGAAAAAAAGGGAAGGTTTTCCAGGGCCCGGGGGCCCAATGGGTGTCAAGGGCACACAAACCCAGTAGGGGGGGACTTCTTTCCCAGGGGGGGGAAAAAGGGGGGCCCAAAAGGAGGCATGGAGGGGGGTGAATATTTTTTTTGGGGGGAATTTATGCCTTTTTTAAAAACTAGGGCCCCCAGAATCCTTGGCCCCACTTTGATTCAACGCGGGCCCCCAAGTGTGCGGCTTCTTCGTTTTGTGTTTTCCCTGTCACCGCCGTTTAACCTCAACGATTTCACTGTACAAAGCCTGACCCTCCAAAATAACCCCCCAAATTTCAACTCTTCTCATCACTATTTTTCCCTTTTGCAAGAAGCAGCGGATGTCTTTCCCCCCTCTTTGTGCCCCCTGTGTGAAATAGTTGGTCCTTTTAAAGGTTAGTGGCCCCAGAGGCCCCCAGAACATGTAGTTCTTGGGTTTTGGGAAAACGAAAACAGGCCCCGGGGGGGTTTTGGGGGCAGGGTGAGGGCCTGCCCCCCGGGCCATGCCAACAAGGATTGTGTTGACAAAACCCGGACCCCCTTTGGTGGGGTTCTCAGATGTCATTTTTGGGGGAAAGTGTATACCCCAGGGATGTGGTTAAAAACATGGGCCCCTAGATGACACCGGAAACTTTTGGGCCCCGCAGGGTGGCCCCCCGCTGGATTGTTCCCCCCTTTCTGGTGCCCGCGACCCGTGGGGGGCTCCAGGAATTTCATTTTTGTTCCCTTTTGAAAAGCTATCTTGGAATCTTGCCCTCAGCTTGTTTTTTTCCCCGTGACGCTTTCCATGACTTTATTTAGGCCCGCCCAACCCCCCTTAAGTTTTTTGGGCAGTTTTTCCCCCCTAAGTGCCAGGGAATTTTTGAGTGAATCGATTCTTAAAAGTGGCAGCACTCAAGTGCCTGTAAAACCCAAAACACAGCATTGTATGAAGCCAAACTAAGCTCCCTCTACTTTTTAAAACATGGCCAATGTTCACCGCCCCCTAAGGCTCCCTGCAGGGGGGGCCCGGGAAAAAGCTGTTTTTTAATTTCAATTCATTACTAAATTTTAAATTTGGGGCGAAAAAATTTTTGTCGGGAAATTTTGGCGAAGTCGGCGAATCCTTTTTTTGAAGGGAAAAAAGCCCCCTCTTAAAATTTATCTTTTGAACATGGAGGGGAACCTTTCAGGGGGAAAGGAGGGAAAGGGGGGGGGGGGCGTTTGGGGCTAGACATACCCAGGGAAGGCAATCCTTCCCCTTGTGTGGACAAAAAAATTTCAACAGGAGCCATCGTTTTGTTGCAAAGGGCCGCAGGCCTGTAAAACCGTTGGGGCGGTTTTCCTTTTCAATTCAGTACTGAAGAGTTTTCGCCAATCTGTTCTTCGTGGTTAAGGGAAACCGGGTTTCAGCGGTTTTACCTTCCCCCTCCCAGTCCCGGGCCCCGAAAGTCATCATCATATTGTCGGCATCCCTTTCCCAAACCCGAACCCCAAGGAAACCCAAATGTCAACCCAAAGGACGACCACTGGGGGATGATCCCTGTTTGAAGAGTTTTTTGATGACACAATTTTCGGTTGGGGGCACAATGCATTTTTTAAAAGATCAAAAGGGCAAAGAGGGGTGATTTGGTCTGCTCTGAATTTCCCAATCGCTGAGCCCTCCCGAGCCCCGAAGGAAAACTGGTCAGTTTGGGAAAAAATCCCAAAACGGCGCAAAAACCTTGCGTTTCCTGTGGGCTTCTAGCCCCCGATTCAGGATGTAGTTGTTGGGGGGAGGGGGAAGTTTACCTGTGATGGGCCCAAAGGGTGATGGGTTTATAATGACATTTTCGGATCCAACCCTTTGGGCCCTTTTCAGCAGAATTTGTTTGCTAGCGCCTCTTCAGTGGACGAGGAGGAAGATGATTGGTTAGTGTTGGTATGGGTGCAGCCTCAGAAAGGGAGGGCTGGGGTCACAATATTTAAATGGGTGACATCTAGTTAGCAAAAATATCTGTAATCCAAACTCAGGAATGGATCCCATACTTCTTCTTTGTGTAGGCCCAACTGCTGATTCTGTATTTCCACCAATCATTATCCAAAACATAGTGTGAATATAATGTTAACCCAGCCTTCTTGTGCTAAATATCATTCCCAAAAGGAGAGTGGGATCCCAGCCTTACTACAAAGACAAGTAGTATGCTGAAAATGGTTGTACAGCTTCTGTGTTTTGGATCCATTACTGGTTTTGCCGTACAAATACTTGCAGACCATAGACCTAAAAACCATAGTGTGAAATGAGCTTTACCCTCATTCCTGAGTTGCCACAGTAATGTCCCCATTGGTAAATTAATGCAAATGATGCAGTTAAAAAGTGACAACTAGGTGTACAAATAGTTTACAAATTACCGTATATACTCGAGTATAAGCCGAGTTATTCAGCACAAAAAATGTGCTGAAAATTCCCTCCTCGGCTTATACTCGAGTCACTGTCGGCGCTCGGGCGCTGCGATGGCCCGGGCGCCGGCAGGGACACTTCAGCTGTCAGGATACGTTCATCTGGGCAGCCTTCCACCCGTTTAATGCAACGCCCTGCGAGAGTTAATAGGTCTGGCCTCGGACCACACTCTGGGAGAGGTGCTGCTCCTGAGCCAGGAGTGACAGCTCTGCAGCCTGTCCCAACTGAGAATGTGTCTCTCAAGACCAATAGGAGGGCCCGGATGCTGCACCAATCAGCTGCGGGGGCAGTGTCCGGGCAGACCTTTTAAACTTCCTCAGTTCCTTTAAGCTTTGTCTGTCAAAGGTGTTCCCTTTTTTTTTTCCCCTGTAGTTTGTTGGGTTTTCCTTCCTGTTTTTGACCCGGCTGTTTTTACCTCGCTTTTGCCTCTGTTTTTGTACTCGTCCTGACTGTGTTTGGACCCCAGCTTGTTTTTTTCCCTTCCACTTGGTTATTTTTTTTTGGCTTATCTTTTAAACCCCACTGTTGAAAAATTGGCTGATTGGGCCCGTGTTCACCGGCTTTTTCCCGAGGATTTGTGCGCGTATTGAGCCACAAATCCGCCGTGAATGGGGCGGGGGGGGGGGCCCGGCGGGGGGCCGCTCCCGGCCCCCATAACTGCTTTGTTTACGGGCGTGCCCCGTAAAAATGGCATGTCCTTTCCCCCCCCCCCCGGGGGGATTCCCCCCGAGGGGGGAGGACGGGATTCCCTTTTCTCAATGAAGCAGGGATTACCGAAATTTTGCCCCCGGGTTTGGGCGCCGAATGAAGCGCAAATCCGGCGCCAGTACGGCCCCAAATACGGGCAGAATAAGCCTGTGAACGGGGCCTTGTGACGGCCCTGCACTTAGCATCATGGGGGCTGTCGTCCGTTGGGGGTTGCCTCTAGGTGCCGCCAAGTAAACAGGGACAGTGGGCGGGTGGCATCGGGCCCATTACCTCCTCAGACGTGACTTTAGCTTTACGCGAATCCTCAGGCGGGCCGGGACGACGGGTAGGCCAAGGTAGGCGACCCCCTAGGGGCCAACCCCTACCCTAAGGGGCCCCGTCGGGGCCCCGACCCTCCCCGGGGCTCCAGGCGCGCCGGGGGCCTGAAGCGCCGGGGGCCCTCGTGACCTTTGCGGGCGGGGAAGCAAGGCCCCCTGCCCGCAGACAGTTTTTCCCCCAGGGGAGCGGGCCCAGGCGGCGGAACGCGGGGCCGCCGGGCCCAAGGAGAGGACCCCCCGCGGCCCCGGCGCCTCAGCCGGCAGGCCCCCAATGATATTCATCGCACGCTGCCCTCCTCGGGCACAGCGCGTCACAGGGGGCGCCGAGGAGCTCGGGGGAGCGCGCGGCTGAAGAGGAAGAAGAGGAAAAAGCCCCCGGGGGAAATTGGGAAAGTATTAATGTTGTTTTTTTTAAGTGCCTCTGTGGCCCCTATATTTGCCTGGGGCCCCATACCCCTCCTGTGGCCCCCATACCCCCCTGGGCCCCTATAATGCCGGCCTGGGGCCCCCCATATGCCTGCCTGCGGCCCCAAAATCCTGCCTGGGCCCCCTATACCCTGCCTGCGGCCCCCTAAGCCTGCCTGGGGGCCCCCAAAAAGCCTCCTGGGCCCCCATACGCCCCCGGGGGGCCCCCATACCCTGCCTGTCCCCCATAAGCCTGCCCCCTTTGTGGGCCCCAAATCCTCCCTTGTGCCCCTATAATGCCGCCTGGGCCCCCCTTTTCCCCCCAAAATCCCCCCCCTGCCTGCGGCCCCATAATGGTATGCCTGGGCCCCTTAAGCCTGCCTGTCCCCCCTATTTATGTCGGCTGGGGGCCCCATATCCCTGCCTGGCCCCAAAAAAACCGCCGGGCCCCAAATTAGCCTCCCGGGCCCCCCAAAAACCCCTCCCTTGGGGGCCCCCCATACCTGCCTGGGCCCCCCATAGCCTGCTGGGGCCCCATAGCCTGCCTGTGGCCCCATACCCCTGCCTGGCCCCATACCCCTGCTTTTGGGCCCCATCCCCTGCCTGCCCCCTAGATATATTTCCTGACCCCTAGCATATACCTGCCTGAGTGCCCTATATTTTAAAACCCCCTGTTAAGGGGACAATATCATAACCTGTGACGAGAGGGCATATCTATACCTGTCTGATAAGGGGCTTATATCCCTATAATTAAGGAGTTACTGGAAATGTGGGAATCTAAGATATTTTTGTCCAATCCTCAGGGAGGTCTTTGGCCGGGGGAATTGGAAGGGTTGACCGGAGGGGGAAAAAGGGGAAAGGAAAGACGTGATAGAAAAGCGTCTTCGGGGAGTCATAAAATTTAAATGCGTGTAATCACTTATATTTTTGAGAGCCTACATACAAATAGTATTCCACTATTGGTCACGTAGGCGGTGGTTTATGTCTTCGAGCCGTGTCACATGTGGGGGTTGCGTTCGGTCAGGGGCTGGGAAATTATTTGGCCCTTTAAATAGTAATAGTTTTGGGTCTTGGTTTTGAGGTTTTTAGTAACAAAATTCGTCTGGGGAGTTTTTCTCCGTATTGGTGGATTTTTTAGTGACTGTTTTAGGGGTATTCACTCAAAAGGAGGGGGAGCGATTTTGAAAATGCAAATTTTTCAGGGCTGATTTTTATTGGCAGTGATGCTGAGGAGATGGGTTGGATATGTGGTGTGCAGAAATTTTGACAGGGGCCCGGCGCAGGGGTGAGAGGGAAATTGTGTGTGTGTGGGGGGGGGGTTTTTTTGGAGCGACTGCTCCCCAGTGGGCTCCGGGTGGCCCCAGATTCGCGGGGTCCGGGACCAACAGGGGGTGTTTTTTTACATGCGCGTGCGCGCCCGAGACACACGCGCTCTTACCGGCAAGAAGACGGTGTCCCGGGGGACAGAGCGGAAGGGAGGCGGAGGGCGGGGATTGAGGTAAGTCTTGATTTTTTTTTTTTCCTTCCCCGCCTATACCTGTTGGGGGAAGTTACCCCCCTTGCCCCCATACCTGCCTTTGGGGGGGGAAATTTCCCGCCTATCCTGCCTTTTGGGGACAATCCCTGCCTATCCGCCTGGGGGGCAAATTTCCTTTCCTGCCCATACCGCCCTTGGGGGGGGGGACAATTACCTGCCTATGCCTGCCCTTGGGGGGGACAATTAAAATGCCTATGCTGCTATAATGCCTTGGGGGACAAAATTTTCGCCTATCCTGCCCTTTGGGGGGCAAATTACCTCCTAATTTTGGGGGTTGCCTTGGGGGGGGACAAATTACCTGCCTTTGCCTTTCCTTGGGGGGGTATATTTCCTGCCAAATTTAAAAGCCCATTATTGGGAAATTACCCCCTAAAATCCTAAAATGAAAATTGGGGGCAATTACCCGCCTTAATAGAAAACCTGCTTTGGGGGGCATATAAAGCCCATTCTCCTATGGGGGGCATTAAACTGCCATCCTGCCTATGGGTATTACCCGCCTATGTAATTTTTTTGGTATCTATTTTTAAATTTAAAAATTTCCCGTACCGTGCATTTCTCCCTGGCTTTCTCGGTCAAAAAGTTTTCCCCCAATTTTTAGGCAAAAATAGGTGCCCCCCCGGTTATTTAGGGTTTGGGTTATATTGATAAAATAGGAAAAGTCTTTCCCCAATTTTGGTGTTTTCCAGGTTTCTGGCCAGTGGGGAAAGTTACACCTCTCTGCATTACCAGTTTTGTGTAGGCAAATCTACTATTGGAAAAATAGTATCTGACACAACTATGGGTTTGTTTGCAACCCGCATAATTACCCAAGCCCACCTCTCAACACTGGTTACAGATTGCTAAGAGTTTTATGGACACACAATTTCCAAATTGGATTGGAGCTGTGGGTGCAAGCATGGGCGTATCCAGAAACCACCTGGAAGTGGGTCATTGTAGTATTACTATAAAAATGTTGCTCTATTATTGTAATGGCTATTGCAGATTCCCATTACCGCTTTATTGCAGTGGCCATTGGTGCATTGGGGAAAACCATTAACTCCAAGGTGTTTACTATGTCCAACATGGGTAAACATACCTATGGCCACCAGTTTAACATCCTACCTCCAGCAGCACTTCCGGGAACAAACAATTCTTGCTTGCAATATATTCTGGTTTATTTATTGAAGCTCTCTTCCAGTTGGAACCATACTCTTGAAAGAGGATCTTTCATTATGTCTGATTCAAGCCCGAAGAAATGTGCCTTTAGCATACTTGTTGGAATGTGGCGTGTTTTGATGACATGTATTTAATTACACCCCCAAAATGTTGACCAGGTTGTCAAGGCCACAGTAGTCTTGCATAATTTTGTCCTTGCCAAAGATCCACCTTCTGCAGAGTTTGTGGAAGATGGCCCAACACTGCCAAGTTTGCAAACTGTTCCACCCAGAACACGCACAGCCATCCTGCGTATTCGTGACCAATATAAAGAGTATTTTATATTGCCCATTGGTCAAGTTCCTTGGCAAGACAATGTAATTTGAGACCTTATTCTCTGTTTGGTTTATCCCAGACTGTCTTTGAATTGAATATTTTTGGTGATATAAAAAATGTTGTGAAAACAAAGGTAAGATTTTTACAATTTTTTTTTTTTTAAAAAGGACATAATAACAAAAATAAAAAATTTCTCCTTAAAAGGTTTTAAATATTTCACCACTTAAATTGTACAAAAATAAACATCATTTTCTATATTTATAAATTTGCCAAATTTTGTAAACACTGTCACACATTATGCCACTGTGGTCAGCATGACACTTAAACGAATGTATTTTGCATTTTTGCACAATTAATCAACTTAGGGGTTAGCACAGTCAGGAATGCAAATTTTTTTTTGGATGAACACTCTTGGCAAGGTCTTAAAATCTTTTTTGGGGCTTTAAAGTTTGTATACTGACCTGCCTGCTTTATTGTCACTAACCACAAATGCTCTTAAGATTGTTTATACAATCTTAAAGATTGCAATTCATAATATTTTATATTTTGTACAATGGTGTTTAATAGTGTTGAGCGATTATTATCGACAAAGTTGAAATCGGCACAGTTTTTTATGTTGATCGAAATTTTTAGATCATGCGATAATTTAGGTTAAAATCTGTGCATCATCTATTAAGATCGTGCCATTTTTGGCGCATCCTGTCATTTTGGCGGCCAGCAAATCAGATTACAGAATAGAGCAGGGTGAGATGTATGGTTGCAATTGGCTGGAAAAATCACATGACCTCTTTTTACATAGAACAGCGTTTCTTGTTCAGCCTCAGTGTCTCTCAGCGTCTCAGAGCAGAAGGACGTGCGCTCTGCTTGTGTCCAAAACAGCTCAGCGAAATTAATCTATTTTTTCACAGAGAAAGCTCTACTGTTAGCTGTGATCCTTACAATTAGTTAGATTAGAGATTGGAAGATTTTATGTAGTTAGGTAGAGAATTTAAAGGAGCATCTACCGCTGTAAAGTCACGGGGGGGGGGGGGAAAAGGAGGGGGGGGCCCCCCCAGGGCGAACACAGACAAGCTCTATAAAGAATACTGGATAAAGTTCACCAAGACTTAGTGTAGACATTGCACTGCAATAGCTTTATTATTAACAGTTTTCTATTGAAATATTCCTGGATATTGGGAAGCCTGAACTTATATTAGGATACACATCTTTTCTAGTAACTGCAGGTCTCTTTGTTAGGTGCAAAACTCCACTTTAATTATCAGTATACATTTCAGATAGGTGTTCATTTTCAATTTTGCCCATTCCACCTTTGTTGATATATCCACCTTGCAGTTAAATTAGAATCCAGCAATTTTGTAGTCAGCACAAGTTGATAGGTGCCAAAAAATACCTTGTATATCCGAATATAATTTCAGATACGTGTTTTTTGACTTTGGCGCACTACTGCTTTGTTCATTGAGGCACCGTGCACTTAAATGTGTATACAGCAATTTTGTAGTCACCACAGGTGAATTGAAAGGTGGCAAAAAAACCTTTTATTATCAATACATTCAGATACGTGTTTTTTTCACTTTGGCGCAGGCCAGCTTTGTTGATAGATCTACTTTGCAGTTAAATTTGAATACAAACGACACAACCAACCCAGATTAATCAGGGACTGGGCATCCCAGAGATAAATTTGCTCCGTATCTCACAGAATTCACAAGACAACAACAAAGTAGAGAATTACTGGAATAAATAAACTTTTAATAAATATGCGCTAAAAGTACAAATCTAATCCCTTACAAAAACCCTACACTAACCTACAAAAAATAGAAAACCTATCCTACAGAACTACCTACCACACATAAGGGGGAACCCGTCCCAATAAGGACGACCCCTACCCTATATATACAGTAGCACTGTTAGACCCTATTCTATTCCCTAGGGCAAGGAAACCAGGGGCAAAAATCAAGATATTCCGAGTCTATGATGTATAAGAGATAATATGTACAGAGATAATGAATCCCGATATGCTCAACACAATATTCAGATGTTACAAACGTATTAAAATTTAGTAGATGTTAAAACGTATTAAGGTAGTGAATATCTCAAATGCAACATGAAGCAGAATTCCATTTTATCTCCAATTTAATGTTCAGATATTAAAACCCAATGGAGACAAACCAAAACCTCTAGATGCAGAACATAGGGACCAACTCGTTTCTTCCACAAATATGTGGATCATCAGGGTCAAAACACATATAAAGAGGTATAATTATCAATTTACTCCTGTTCGACACTCCGTTCTTGTTCAGGGAAAATAGCCCAGGTATTTAAGATTGCAACAATATTTAAAAGCATTAACAATCACTCTTCCCCATGATAATTTCGAGATGTCTAAAGTGCCATGGTCAAACTTCTATGGTAGGAAGGAAAATTAGAGCACAGTCACCACTCCCCTTTTAAATAGTCTGTCCTATTACAATACAATATTCCGCGCCAAACAGGGCGCCGCACCTGCGTGGTCCACAACTCCGGACGCCGATATTTACTGTGGGTACGGCACACCTCGCGCTCATAAATGACAGCGCGAATGCGCAGTGCAGCAGCGCACAGCCGTGCGAGGCCAGAAGGTCCGTACTCGCAAAGAAAGAGACTATGTATGCAATACTAGCGCCGCCCAATAGATAGCTAAATAATGATAACTTATGGACAAATGTCCCTTTTATTCAAGATACCAACCAGGGGAAGGAAAGACAGCATTACATTTAGAAATATCATAACAAATAAAATTTTATATGCAACGAGTAATGTTTAGCATAGGAAATAGAATAAATCAATATAAGAAACAATAGATGACTTTGATGAGGTATAGCCAATAAACACCCACAAACCCAGGATTAATAAAAGGTTTAGAAACGATATTTCTATTGAGCCCATTAGGTTGCATAGTTTTAAGTTGGGTTTAGATCCAGAAGGTTTCCCTCTGCAAGATTTTTCTATCATAGTCACCCAAACGACGATTTGGAGCAACTACCTCAAGGACAGAAAAGTGTAATTGTGTAATATCACCACCATGTGTATCCACCATGTGGCGTTACACGGATATGTCTCTACGATGTTCAACATCACCTATGTGTTCCAGATCATCCTTCTTAATTCTCTTGACGTTTTACCCACATATGTTAGTGGGCAAGAACAAGTGGGATTGATATATAACGCCTCTTGTCTTGCAATTTGCAAACGTCTGTAGTTTATAAAACTTCCCAGTTTTTATATCCGTAAACCCTGGACATGCTTACACGCCTTGCAGCTACCACATTTAAACATCCCCACCACTGGAACCTCCAACCAGGTTCGGGTAGGTCTTGGTCACACAAGTGCTATGCCAATCTATCCCTAATTTTCTTACCTCTCCTGAAAGTGACAGCGGGATATTCCTCCCAAATTTAAAGGGTGCGATTCCGGGTCTTGGGTAAGTATAGGCAGTAGTTTCTAAGAATTGTCTCACCTCATGTGTTGCCATATCATAGGTACCTATAAAATTTTTAATTTGTTGTTACTTCTTTTCTCTTTACCTCCAAAAGGACCTCCGGTCCGTCACCAATGCTTGATTATAGGGCCCTCAGTATCCTTTTAGGTTTTCCCTTTCGATAAAACGGTGGTCAGAGAGTCTGCCTCCTTCTTGAACCATGGTCAAGTCGGAGCATTACGCCAAAAACCCCCACATACTGGCCTTTAAAGGGGTGCCCTTTTTCAAGGGAATTGGGATGGGGACTGTCCCAACCTCAGCAGGCTGTTGCCAGCTGTTTGCTTCCTATATACCGTAATTTCCAATTTCCCATTAGGGGTTCTCAAAATCAGATGGTCCAAAAAACAAAGGAGATCATAGTTGATTTCAAACGTAAACCTCAAACCAATTTAATTATCGTTCAATCTATCCACAAAGGACCGGAAAAGCTCCCTGGAAACCGTCCCGATGATAATGATATCATCGATTATCGCCCCCACAGGGCGAAACATCGATGGGAAATGCTCAAGTTCATCAGAAAAGATGATGGTACTCTCCCACCAGCCCAGGAGCAGATTGGCATAGGTAGGCGTGCAAGGGCTACCCATTGACGTGCCCCTGAGCTGGTGGAAGAAACGTCCGTTAAATAGAAAATAGTTGTGGGTAAGAACAAAATTCATCAATGCAATCACAAAATCATTATGTCTAGACAGAAAATGGCTCCTATTCGATAAAAAAAACTCCAGGGCTCTAAGGCCCTCTTGATGGGGAATCGAGCTATACAGGGCCTCAACGTCGATGCTACATAGTAGGGCACCATCCTCCACCACTACATCGTCCACTTTGTGTAGCAAATCGGTCGTGCCTCTTAAATAGGATGGTAATGCTAGAACAAACGGCCGCAGGATCTGGTCCAGATAGATGCCCAGGTTCTGCATTAGATTACCAATCCCCGAGACAATTGGTCTACATTTAAGGGGCGTAACGCCCTTGTGAATTTTTGGAAGGCCATAAAAAGTAGCTAGTTGTGGAAATTTGGGAAAGAGGAAATCAAACTCTCTTTGATTAATTAGCTCATTATCCATAGCCTCTGTTAGAAGACCCTTCAGTTCTTTTTGAAATCTGGGAGTCGGATCCCTTTCCAATACAGCGTATCCTCCCTTGTCATTTAGGACTTTCATACACATGTCCCTATAGTCCTCACAGTTCTGGATGACCAGGTTACCCCCTTTATCCGTGGGTTTTATAGTTATACTCTGGTCTTTTTCCAGGGATGATAGGGCCAGGTATTCCTCCTTAGGTAAATTAAAGGATTTCACTCTCCTTCACATGTCCACATTTATCTTTTCAAGCTCTTGGCATACTACATTAACAAAGACATCTATATTATTGTCTATTAATGGGGGATTTTTTACACTTTTTAGCCGACAGATAGAGAAAGGTCCCTTTCCTGGGTCCCGTTTATTCTCATCAAGTAGAGAAGCTAACACCCTAAAATCCGCAAGCTCATCCTCCTCAATCCCAAGTTCCAGACAGCGTCTCCTATCAGTGATTTTAAAGAATTTTTTCCATTTGAGATCCCTCGCAAAAAGGTGTATGTCCTTAACCCATTCAAAAAGTCTGACGGGGGCTGTCGGTACAAATGACAAACCTCTATTGAGGACCCCTATCTCTGCTTCTGAAAGATTTTTTCTTGAGAGGTTTATAATATGTGCCACTTTAAGGGATTTTTGGTTACCTTCCTGTCCGTTTATCCTTATTTCTGTGTCATGCCCTCCCCTAAAAAAGGAGGGGGACCCTGGGTGCCAATATTGGAGTTTAAATTCGACAAGGAGGAGGAGGAGGAGGAAGAGGGTGCCGCATACGATGCCAGCATTCCACCCCCTGTTCCCTGTCCCCCTATTTGTTGTTGGTAATTCAAATTCCTTCTTGTATTGCCCCTTCTCCTCCCTTGATTTCTCATTGGGCGCCATTGTCCCCTGAAACGAGTCTCGTAGGGTGACCTATAGAGTTTTCTTTGTGGATCTTTTCTCTGCTCGTTGTCAGAGATGTCTGTATCTGAGGTAGAGATATCTGTTTCAGGGCCTCTTAGTTCCTGACCTCTATTGAGAAAATGATACGCCCTATTTTCTTTAAACTCAGACAGGTCCCTAACGAATTGATTGTGCTTTCGTTCCTTAATGTAGTTAGTAAATCTCTCAATATTGGCCTTAAGCTCCAAGTCCCTTTTATTGAAGTCAGTCTCGTTTCTTAGTTTTAAAGCTGTCTCAATAGTTTCCGATAGTTTCAACGAGGTGGTTTCCAATGTCTTTTTTCTCCTCCTCTAGGAGAAGTTGCATAAATCTAAGAGACGACGATGTAGCCTCCTGTTCCCACTTTTGCATTAACTCGAGACTTTGTGACCTCTCTGCTGGTACTATTGGGATTCTTAACCCCCTAGGGACAATGCCACTCTTAATGTAGCTTTCCAGGGATTTTACTTCCCACCACGATTTAGTGTGTGCTTTAAACCTGTTGTTTAGTTCTTTAAACACACTATTAACTGTGGGTATTACTTGACTGGTCAGAGAAAGACTTTTGTCAGAGAAAACACCCTCCGCCTCTACCAACCATCTATTCTGATCTACATAGTTGGCTAAAAAATATTCCATACTAGTTTAGTGGGGAAGTAGAGACAATAATTCAAAAAGAAACAGTATCTACAAACGACACAACCAACCCAGATTAATCAGTGACTGGGCATCCCAGAGATAAATTTGCTCCGTATCTCACAGAATTCACAAGACAACAACCAAAGTAGAGAATACTGGAATAAAATAGAACTTTTAATAAATATGCGCTAAAAGTACAAATCTAATCCCTTACAAAAACCCTACACTAACCTACAAAAAATAGAAAACCTATCCTACAGAACTACCTACCACACATAAGGGGGAACCCGTCCCAATAAGGACGACCCCCACAGGAACCTACCCTATATATACAGTACCCCCGTTAGACCCTATTCTATTCCCTAGCGCAAGGAAACCAGGGCAAAAATCAAGATATTACGAGTCTATGATGTTTACAGAAATAATATGTACAGAGATAATGAATCCCGATATGCCTCAACACAATATTCAGATGTTACAAACGTATTAAAATAGTAGATGTTACAAACGTATTAAGGTAGTGAATATCTCCAAATGCAAACATGAAGCAGAATTCCGATATATCTCCAAGTAATGTTCAGATATTATACACGCATGGAGACAAACCAACCTCTAGATGCAGAACATACGACCAACGCGTTTCTTCCACAAATATATGGATTCATCAGGGTCAAAACACATATAAAGAGGTATAATTATCAATACTCCTGTTCAGACACTCCGTTCTTGTTCAGGAAAATAGTCAGGTATTTAAGATAGCAACATTCAGGTATTTAAGATAGCAACATAAACAAAGCAGTTATACATCACCATCCCCATGATAATTTCGAGATGTCTAAAGTGCCATGGTCAAACTTCTATGGTAGGTAGGACATTAGAGCACAGTCACCACTGACCTTAAATAGTCTGTCCTATTAAAATACAATATCCGCGCCAAACGGGCGCGCGCGCCTGCGTGGTCCACAACTTCCGGACGCCGATATTTACTGTGGGTGCGGCACACACGCGCTCATAAAATGACAGCGCGCATGCGCAGGGCAGCAGCGCACAGCCGTGCGAGGCCAGAAGGTCCGTACTCGCAAAGAAAGAGACTATGTATGCAATACTAGCGCCGCCCAATAGATAGCTAAATAATGATAACTTATGGACAAATGTCCCTGATATTCAAGATACCAACCACGGGAAGGAAAGAGAGCATTACAGTAGAAATATCATAACAAAATAAAATATATAGTAGGTGAGCAGTGCTCATAGCAGTTTTATATGCAACGAGTAATAGCTAGCATAGGAAATAGAATAAATCACATATATAGAAACAATAAATGACAATGATGAAGGTATAGCAATAAACGCCCACTAACCAGGATTAATAAAAGGTAGAAACGATATTGTCTCATTGAGCCCATTAGGTTGCATAGTTTTAAGTTGGTAGATCCAGAAGGTTTCCCTCTGCAAGATTTTTCAATCATAGTCACCCAAACAACGATTTGGAGCAACTACCTCAAGGACAGAAAAGTGTAATTGTGTATTATCACCACCATGTGTATCCACCATGTGGCGTGCCACGGATGTGTCTCTACGATGTTCAACATCACCTATGTGTTCCAAGATCCTCCTTCTTAATTCTCTTGACGTTTTACCCACATATGTTAGTGGGCAAGAACAAGTGCATTGATATATAACGCCTCTTGTCTTGCAATTTGCAAACGTCTGTAGTTTATAAAACTTCCCAGTTTTTATATCCGTAAACCCTGGACATGCTTACACGCCTTGCAGCTACCACATTTAAACATCCCCAACACTGGAACCTCCAACCAGGTTCGGGTAGGTCTTGGTGGCACAAAGTGGCTATGTACCAATCTATCCCTAATATTCTTACCTCTCCTGAAAGTGACAGCGGGATATTCCTCAATTAAGGATGCGATGTCCGGGTCTTGGGTAAGTATAGGCCAGTAGTTTCTAAGAATCTGTCTCACTTCATGTCTTGCCATATCATAGGTACCTATAATTCTTAATTTGTTGTTACTTTCTTTTCTCTTTGCAAGACAAGAGGCGTTATATATCAATGCACTTGTTCTTGCCCACAAACATATTTGAGTAAAACGTCAAGAGACTAAAGAAGGAAGATCTTGGAACACATAGGTGATGTTGAACATCGTAGAGACACATCCGTGGCATGCCACATGGTGGATACACATGGTGGTGATATTACACAATTACACTTTTCTGTCCTTGAGGTAGTTGCTCCAAATCGTCGTTTGGGTGACTATGATAGAAAAATCTTGCAGAGGGAAACCTTCTGGATTTACCAACTTAAAACTATGCAACCTAATGGGCTCAATGAGACAATATCGTTTCTACCTTTTATTAATCCTGGTTAGTGGGTGTTTATTGCTATACCTTCATCATTGTCATCTATTGTTTCTATATATGTGATTTATTCTATTTCCTATGCTAGCTATTATTCGTTGCATATAGAACTGCTATGAGCACTACTCACCTATTATATATTTTATTTTGTTATGATATTTCTACTGTAATGCTCTCTTTCCTTCCCGTGGTTGGTATCTTGAATATCAGGGACATTTGTCCATAAGTTATCATTATTTAGCTATCTATTGGGCGGCGCTAGTATTACATACAGAGTCTCTTTCTTTGCGTGTACGGACCTTCTGGCCTCGCACGGCTGTGCGCTGCTGCCCTGCGCATGCGCGCTGTCATTTTGTGAGCGCGTGTGTGCCTTACCCACAGTAAATATCGGCGTCCGGAAGTTGTGGACCACGCAGGCGCGCGCGCCCGTTTGGCGCGAATAATGTATTGTAATAGGACAGACTATTTAAGGTGAGCGGTGACTGTGCTCTAATGTCCTTCCTACCATAGAAGTTTGACCATGGCACTTTAGACATCTCGAAATCATCATGGGGATGGTGATGTATAACTGCTTTGTTTATGTTGCTATCTTAAATACCTGAATGTTGCTATCTTAAATACCTGACTATTTTCCTGAACAAGAACGGAGTGTCTGAACAGGAGTATTGATAATTATACCTCTTTATATGTGTTTTGACCCTGATGAATCCACATATTTGAGGAAGAAACGCGTTGGTCGTATGTTCTGCATCTAGAGGTTGGTTTGTCTCCATGCGTGTATAATATCTGAACATTACTTGGAGATATATCGGAATTCTGCTTCATGTTTGCATTTGGAGATATTCACTACCTTAATACGTTTGTAACATCTACTATTTTAATACGTTTGTAACATCTGAATATTGTGTTGAGGCATATCGGGATTCATTATCTCTGTACATATTATCTCTGTATACATCATAGACTCGTAATGTCTTGATTTTTGCCCTGGTTTCCTTGCCCTAGGGAATAGAATAGGGTCTAACAGGGCTACTGTATATATAGGGTAGGTTCCTGTGGGGGTCGTCCTTATTGGGACGGGTTCCTCCTTATGTGTGGTAGGTAGTTCTGTAGGATAGGTTTTCTATTTTTTGTAGGTTAGTGTAGGGTTTTTGTAAGGGATTAGATTTGTACTTTTAGCGCATATTTTTTAAAAGTTATATTTTATTCCAGTATTCTCTACTTTGGTTGTTGTCTTGTGAATTCTGTGAGATGCGGAGCAAATTTATCTCTGGGATGCCCAGTCCCTGATTAATCTGGGTTGGTTGTGTCATTTGTAGATACTGTTTCTTTTTGAATTATTGTCTCTACTTCCCCACTGAACTAGTATGGAATTTTTTTTGGCTTACCATGTAGATCAGAATAGATGGTTGGTGGAGGCAGAGGGTTTTTTCTCTGACAAAAGTCTTTCTCTGACCAGTCAAGTAATACCCACAGTTAATAGTGTGTTTAAGGAACTGAACAACAGGTTTAAGGCACACACTAAATCGTGGTGGGAAGTAAAATCCCTGGAAAGCTACATTAAGAGTGGCATTGTCCCAAGGGGGCTAAGATTCCCAATAGTACCAGCAGAGAGGTCACAAAGTCTCGAGTTAATGCAAAAGTGGGAACAGGAGGCTACATCGTCGTCTCTTAGATTCATGCAACTTCTCCTAGAGGAGGAGAAAAAGACATTGGAAACTACCTCTTTGAAACTATCGGAAACTATTGAGATAGCCCTAAAATTAAGAAACGAGACTGATTTCAATAAGAGGGACCTGGAGCTTAAGGCTAATATTGAGAGATTCACTAACTATATTAAGGAACGAAAACACAATCAATTCGTGAAGGATTTGTCTGAGTTTAAGGAAAATAGGGCGTACCATTTTTTAAATAGAGGTCAGGAACTAAGAGGCCCTGAAACAGATATCTCTACCTCAGATACAGACATCTCTGACAACGAGCAGAGAAAAGACCCACAAAGAAGACTCCATAGGTCACCCTACGAAACTCGTTTCAGGGGACAATGGCGCCCAATGAGAAATCAAGGGAGGAAGGGCATAAAAAAAGGAATTTAAACTCCCAAAAAAAACAGGGGACGGGGGAACAGGGGGGGGAATGCTGGCTCGTAGCGGCACCCCCCCTCCCCTTTGTCGAATTTAAACCCCAAAATTTTTGGCACGCGGGGGTCCCCCCCCCTTTTTTGGGGGAGGCTGACACAAATAAGGAAAAAAGGGAAAAAAAAGGTAACCAAAAACCCCTTAAAGTGGCACAAATTTAAAATCTCTGGGAAAAAAAAACTTCTCAGAAGCAGGATAGGGGTCCTAAAAAGGGGTTTTGCATTTGTCCCGACCCCCCCCCTTCAGATTTTTTGAAGGTTTTAAGGGAAGGGTTTTGAGCGATTTTTTATCAAAAAAAGTTGAAATGGGCAATTTTTTTATGGGGTTTAAAATTTCCAGATCATGCATATTTAAGGTTAAAACTGGCTCATCTTTTAAGACGCGCCTTTTTGGGCGCTTCCTGTAATTTTGGCGCAAGCAAATAGTTACAGAATAGAGCAGGGTGAGATGTTGTGCGACGTCTACTGGGATTTTTGGGTTGCGATTGGCGGGACAAATCCATGCCCCTCGTTTACATAGAACACTTTCCCTGTTTCAGCCCAGTGTCTCTCAGCTTCATAGGGAAGCCCTCGCTCTGCCTGGGGCCAAAAGCTCACGAAATTATCTATTTTGACAGAAAAACCCTCTACTATTAGCTGTATTCTTCCAATTTAGTTGATTAGAGATTAAAGTTTTTAGTAGTTAGTGGGAAATTTTTAAAAGCCATCACCGGTAAATTCAGGCGGGGGCGGGGGGGGGCCCCGCGGGCAAACACAGACAAGCCTATCTAAAAAAACACTGGATAAAGTTCCCAGACTTAGTGTGACATTTATGGAATACTTTATTATTAACATTTGCATTGAAATATTTCCGGGATATTGGGCAGCCTGAACTTATTTTGGTACACTCTTCATAACTGCAGGTCTCTTTGTTAGCTGCAAAACCCACTTTTTTATCAGAACATTTCAATAGTTTCTTTTTTCAATTTTACCCATTACACCTGGACTGTTGATATATCCACCTTGATTTAAATTACAATACAGAAAATTTTGTAGTCAGCACTTTTTTGTTCCCAAAAAATACTGTGTATCTAACAAAACATACAGTTAATTTTTTTTTTTTACTTTTGCGCACCCACATTTTTTCATTGAGCAGATCCACGTAAATTTAAAACAGCAATTCGATATTCACCACGGGTGAATTGAAAGGTGCAAAAAATATCGTTTTTTTCCCAAAAAACAAACGTTACGGTTTTTTGACTTTTGCGCACCCAGCATTGTTCATTGACGCAGACCTACTAAATCTTAAAAAGCAATTCTATATTCACCACAGTAAATTGAAAGGTGAAAAAAATTTACCGTTTTTATTAAAAACAAATTACGTTTTTTTTGATTTTTGCACACCCAGCATTGTTCTTTGACGCAGCATCTATGAAAATTTTAAAACAGCAATTCTATATTCACCACGGGGAAATTAAAAGGGTGAAAAAAATTTTCGTTTATTATCCCAAAACAAAATTAGGGTTTTTTTTAAATTTTGCGCCCCGCATGTTCATTGACGAAATTCTACGTAAACTTAAAACAGAAATTCCCAATTACCACAAGTGAATTAAAAAGGTGCAAAAAATACCTTTTTTTTCCCAAAAACATACATTTACTGTCTTTTGATTTTTTTGCGCACCCCTTTGTTCATTGACCGCAACATAAATTTTAAAACAGCAATTCTATTTCACCACGGAAAATTTGAAAGGTGAAAAAAATACCGTTTATATTCAAAACATAATTACGTTTTTTTGACTTTTGGGCGACCCAGCATTTTTCTTTTGACCGGCATCTAGTAAATTTTAAAACAGCAATTCTATATTCACCACAGGTGAATTAAAAGTGCAAAAAAAACGTTTATTTATCAAAACATAACAGTTACGTGTTTTTGCTTTTGCGCCCCCGCTTTGTTCATTGACGCACATCTACGAAAATCTTAAAACGCAATTCTGTATTCCCCAAAAGGGTGAATTGAAAGGTGCAAAAAATACATTTTTTATACCAAAACATAACAGTTAGGGTTTTTTTTGTTTTTGCGCACCCACATTGTTCTTGACGCGCACAGTAAATCTTAAAACACAATTCATATTCACCATAGGTGAATTAAAGGTGCAAAAAATACCGTTTTTATATCAAAAAACATAACAGATACGTTTTTTTTGATTTTTTTACCCCCACATGTTCATTACGCAGCATTACGAAAATTTTTAAAACCAATTCTATTTCACCCAGGTAAATTAAAAGGGTCAAAAAATACCGTTTTTTATCCCAAAAAACATAACAGATACTGTTTTTGGGATTTTTGCCCATCCAGATTTTTTGATAGACACCTTGCAGTTAAATTTGAACCCAGCAATTTTTTTTTTGATTGGGGGATTTGAAAAAGCGTGATTTCCCGTCTTTTAATAAGAGATTTTCCCAAAACTATTCCAACCTTCTCAATTTTTTATTTCTAAACAGGGGAGCAAATGCAGGGGGTAAGCGCGCAAAGAGGGGGGGGTAGCACATGGGGTAGAGGTACGAAAAAGGGTCTCCTTCCATTGTGGCGAAAACACCCCCCGCGGATCGTCATTGCAGGACCTCGGGCCCCTGCCGCGGGGTCGGGGCCCTGGAATCTAAGAAACGAACATCGCCCCAATCTGTCCTTAAATTGGTTATGCAACCTGCATCTAGCAGTTTTACCTCCTCTCCCGCAGTCCAGGCCACAAATGTGTCATCAGCATCACAGCACCGTCCAACATAAAGCACCCAAATGTCAACTGTTTACCACCACTTGGATAATCCATTGTCGAAGACCTTTTTGATAAAAAAAATCGGTTGGGGTCAAAAGGGCATTTTAAAGATCAAGGGGAGTTTTTGTCTCTCGACCCCCCTTACTGATGACACAGAGAGGTGAAGGAACCGGGTCAATGGGCAAAAATCCCGGCGGGGGCAACCCTTGCAGTGTCCCTTGCTTGGCCCCGAGCTTTGGATGAGAAAGTCAGGGACCAAAGTCACCTGGTTGTTTATGATGATTGACGACATTCGGATCCCCCGGGTTTTTTTCCCCCCCAAAAATTTGCTTGCGAGCGCTTCATCAGGGACGAAGGAAGCGATGGGTAGTGTCAAAAAGGGTCCCCCCCACAAAAAGGGAAGGGGGGTCGCAGAAGTCGCGAAAAGACCGCCGCCACTCACGCAAACCCCTCCCTCGCTACCCGAAAAAAGGTCCGGGACCTTCAACCGGGCCTTCTTTGAGCAAGCCTGATTCACCCAGCGATGTCAATGCCGCCTTGTTTAAAACGCATAATAAGACAAAAACCCTTTAAGTGGTTTAACCACCCCAACAGTTAGCACATGCAGCGAATGCTTGAGTTGAAATGGGGGGAACCTTGGCCAAAAAAAAGGCCAGAGACCCCGGGGCCTCCAAACCACTATAAACCCCTCTGTCTCCGCCTCCTCCTCCTCCCCAACCATGCGTTCCTCAGCTGCCCACTCTCAAGTCAAATCAGGGTCCCCTCCACTCAGCCTCCACTGTCCCCCGGACCACCAGCCCACCAGAGACCCATCCTACCCCTTTCCTTCCGCCAATTGACGCCCTGCCGCCGTACAGGGGCCATCAGCAGCCAGCCTTTTCTTCCAGGTTTGGGAGCAAAGAAACACTTTAACCCAAACCACCCCAAAACCAAAAAGCCTAATGTGGCTTGCCGGGTTTTTTGGGCCTTGGGAAAAATTTTGGCCTTTTCCATCTGGTGGACACAGAGGTTCCGCCAGTAGGGCCCTCGCCGCCCCCAATACCAACCCCGACGGCATTTTTTTTTCCAAAAAGCCGTCCCTGCCTGGCCCAACCGTCATCAAATTTCAAGCGCGTTGTCTGCATCTTTTCCCGGGAAAAGTCCATCTCACCCCCGACACAGGGACTAGAAAAGCACGGCCAAGGCCGCTAAAACCGTGACAGCTAGGGGTACTGGTGGATGTCTCTGGGGGTACAGTGGCTCTCAGGCTCGGGGCCACCCCCTTAAAAACCCAGGGATGGTGCGGGGAATCTTTCCCCCAAGGGGTCCTCTGGGCATCACGTGCCCAGAGACACCAGGCCTTTTTGAAATTAATCTCCCTTGGGACTGTCCACACCGGGTCGGACGGGACGGCTCTCCGCAACGAACCGCCGGGCTGGGTGCCCAAACCTTTGCCGGGCAAGGTGGGTGCGATAACGGGCAAATCTGCGGCCACCCTTAAACGGTTGGGGGAGCACTCCCCTTGCCGGCCATTCTGAACCTTTGTCGTCCAAATTTTCTAAAGAGTACCCGGGGCTGGACGCCTGTGAAGAAGGGAGGTCTGAGTTCGCACTTCCCCCGTTCCACCCCCGCTTCGTCCCCCTGGCGCGTTGCAGCATCAGCTTTGGCCTCCCCGTCAACCTCTCATTGTTGACGGGCAACACGCTGGAATTCCACCCTCCAATGCTCCCGATTGTAGACAGGGGGGGAAGCCAACCAGTCGAAGGACAAGCCTCAAGCACGGGCGGGCCTCGGGGGTAACCACTGTGAGGGGGGCAGGGCAAAGAGCCGCCCCTTCCGCCAGTTTTGAAGAAAACCCCCAAAATGGTCAGGCACAAAGCCCTTGTCACATGAGCATTTTGGGGATCTTTGTTTGGAAAAAGTCGTGGACATAGAAACAACAGGGCCCACCACGACGGGGGAGGAGACACACAGATGCACACGGACCTTTCTCTCCCTCAAATCCACAAGGCCCCCCATTTCACAAATTTTAAACGGTCTTCTTAGGCAGTGGTTCGGGGTCCAGAGCTATGCAGGTGGCGCATCACTCTCAGGGTGCATCATCTCAGGCAATTTAGGGGTGTGTTGAAGCTGTGCCGGAGGGGAGCGGAGGGGAGGAGGAGGAGGAGGGATTCATAGACACCGAAGTTTCCGACGCCCTGCCTTTGGAAAAAGGTTGACACCCCCCTGGGGTCCCCGGTCAAAAAAAAACTCAGCACTTTCCTGCCCCCCACCCAAATAGAGAGAAAAAAGTGGAAAAGGCCTTGCGATTGATCAATGGAGCATCGTTTGCTCTGCTTCCCCCTTCCCCAAATTCACGGTGGAACCATCAGCGACGTGACAGCATTAATGCCAATAGGGGAGCGGCGCAGGGAAGGTGGCGGAAGCCTAATTGGGGGACCTCTGGGAATCTTTGTTTACCACCTCACCAACGCATGCAAAAAGGGCACACATCCAACACACAGAATCAGCTTAAGATCTGGTGCACGACTATCGCGCTCAACACCGATGTTTTTTTCATTTGTTTCCCGGGCCCCAAAAGACTTCTGGTATCCAAATGGCGAATGGCCCGAGCTGGGGTCGTCACGCCATAGAGATGTTGTCCTCCCCGCGCCAGCGTCATTTGAGCGGACCTTCAGACGCGGGGTTCATTTTCAGACAAACGCTCGGGTTTCCACAGATAAAGTGGATCGTTTGACTTTACAAGAATCAGGCTGGATCTTGATATGTTGTGGCCCCAATTGCCCGGTCACCCATTAGTTCCGTCCTTTACATTCCCCTTTTAAACGAAATGGTCCTCTTGAAAACTTTTTTTTAAAATGATCATTTTTACTGCAATTTTTTTTTTCTTTTCCTCTTTTTTTCTCTTTTGCTGTAGGAGATGTAAAAGACAGCAAGGTTTCATACAAACACCGTATTTTCCCTTTTTCCCCCTTATCTTAAGAAGTTTTCCATTGTCAATGGTTTTGAGGGATGTTGTGGAGATACATATAAAATTTTGGCCTTTGGAACAGAAATGTGGCTTCTAAGTGGCTTTCTCCCTCACAATTTTTAAAGTGGCTGAGAAAATCATTTTTATAATTTTTTGGGCATGCTGCTTTTAAATCGCAATACAAAAGGCCATTCTAAAAAATTTGTTTCAATTTGACATTTGTTCTTCACAATTGTCAAAATGGCCGGGGCATGTTTTTTAATTTTTGGGGGCATTTTGCTGTGAATCAGCTATAATACAGGTCCTATTTAAAAAAATTTTTTTTTCTAACAGACTTTGTTCTTCCCCCAATTGTCCAAATGGCACAAGGGTCTGCTTGAATTTTTTGGGGGGATTTTTGCGTACATGCAGCTATACTAAGGTCCCCATTCTAAAAATGTTTTTCTAACAGACATTTGTTCTTCCAAAATTTCAAAGTGGTCAAGGGTGATGGTGGTTTAGAAACAGGAATGGTAGGACACTGTTAAGGAACATATTGCAAAAAGACTTGTTTTTGCAAATCTTTTTCATAGCATCAAACCCGTTTGAACAACCCCTTTAATACAGAAAAAAAAGAGAAAAAAAGACATGGTGGGGTTCCATCCTATTTTAAAAATTGGGTTTTTTGAATTAAATACAAAAAACTTGCATTACAAAAAGCTGGTAAAAAAATTCCCCCCAAAAAACAAAGGGGGGTACAGGAAAACTTACCAGATGTGGTTTCAACAGGGATGGGCCCCCGGGCAGAGAAAAAGTACAGACTTTCCCACCGTTGAGTAAAATGAGAAAAAGAAAGCCAAACAAAAGGGCACCCCCTGGGGGTGTAACAGGGCGTTAACCACCAGTATTTTCAAGTGAACTCAATTGGCCGCAAATATACGAGGGCAAGCGCTACCCAAGGGCTTGACTGTGTACTGAGGGGGGAGTTCTCACACTTCCGCTTTTCCCCATCTGCTTTAGCACGACAGTTTTTTGTTCTGGGTCATCAGGGTTTTAACCGGTGTTAATAGTGAGGCGCCACCTGGGGGTCCACCCACCCACTGAAACCCCGGGCCCGGGTCAGCGTGGACAGGCAGTTCTATCAATGTCCAGTTCAACTAAAATGTTTGGGTTTAAAGATCCTTTTTCCGGCACTTTGTTCTGGGGTCAGAAAGGTTTAGGTCATACGTGCCCAGGACAGGGGGCAGCATTTTTCCAGTTCAAATAAAAAAGGGGTGGGTTAAAGACTCCTTTTTTCTGGCCCCCCTTTTTTTAAAAAGGGGGTCAGACAGGTTTTTAAAAGTATTCTGCGTACGGACGTTTAAGTTAGGTCCCCGTTTAAAAAAATGGTTGTTGAAAAGTCCTTTTTCCGGCACTTTTTAAATTGGGGTTCATGCAGTTTGGGGGCTCTCTGCGTTTCCGGACAGGGGTATTTAATGTCCAGTTAAGTAACAAAGGTTCAATCAACTGCCTTCTGGCCCTTTTTAATTTGTGGGGCAGGTTTAAGGGTCATGCTGTGGGACAAGACGGGTAGTGAATGGTCTGTGACTTTTTTTCTGGACTTTTATAACCTAAGTGTGTTGCCTAAATTTAACACGTACCATTTTTACTGTTGTGGATGTTAATTTCAGCTTCCCACCTTGTTTGGGTTTAAAAAAAGGTGTTGTTTCTCTCCCTAGATTTAATGGGAATCGCTCATAAACGATGTCACTATCGAAAAACCTTTTTCGATCGGCCGACTTTCGACATCGCTCGATCTCGTTTTCCCAAAGCAATCGCTCAACATAGTTAAGGGGCATAACACCTTTTTTGCGAGGGATCTCAAAAGGAAAAAATTCTTTAAAATCACTGATAGGAGACGCTGTTGGGCTTTGGGATTGAGGAGGGGAGCTTTCGGATTTTTGGTGTTTGCTTCTCTACTTTATAAAAAAAACGGACCCAGGGAAAGGGGCCTTTCTCTATTGTCGGCTAAAAAGGGAAAAAATCCCCCCTTAATAACAATAATATAATGTCTTTGTTAAGTAGTATCCAAGGCTTGAAAAAATAAATGTGGACATGTGAAAGGAGATGAAACCTTTAATTTTTCCTAAGGAGGAAAACCTGGCCCTATCATCCCGGAAAAAAACAAGTATAACTATAAAACCCACGGGATAAAAAGGGGGGAACTGGTCACCAGAACGTGGGACTATGGGGTGTGTTGAAAGTCCTAAATGACAAGGGAGGATACGCTGTATTGGAAAGGGATCCGACTCCCAGATTTCAAAAAGAACTGAAGGGTATTCTAACAGAGGCTATGGATAATGGTAATTAATCAAAGAGAGTTTGATTTCCCTTTCCCCCAAAATTTTTACAACTACTATTTTTATGGCCTTCCAAAAATTCACAAGGGCGTTACGCCCCTTAAATGTAGACCAATTGTCTCGGGGATTGGTAATCTAACGCAGAACCTGGGCATCTATCTGGACCAGATTCAGCGGCCGTTTGTTCTAGCATTACCATCCTATTTAAGAGACACGACCGATTTGCTACACACATTGGAGGATGTAGTGGTGGAGGATGGTGCCCTACTATGTAGCATCGACGTCGAGGCCCTGTATAGCTCGATTCCCCATCAAGAGGGCCTTAGAGCCCTGGAGTGTGTTCTATCGACTAGGAGCCATTTTTTTGTCTAGACATAATGATTTTGTGATTGCATTGATGAACTTTGTTCTTACCCACAACTATTTTCTATTTAACGGACGTTTCTTCCACCAGCTCAGGGGCACGGCAATGGGTAGCCCTTGCGCTCCTACCTATGCCAATCTGCTCCTGGGCTGGTGGGAGAGTACCATCGTCTTTTCTGATGAACTTGAGCAGTTTCATCGATGTGTCGCCCTGTGGGGGCGATACATCGATGATATCATTATCATCTGGACGGGTTCCAGGGAGCTGTTCCGGTCCTTTGTGGAGAGATTGAACGATAATTCAATTGGTTTGAGGTTTACGTTTGAAATCAACTATGATCGTCTTTGTTTTATGGACCTTCTGATTTTGAGAACCTCTAATGGGAAATTGGAAACTACGTTATATAGGAAGCCAACAGCTGGCAACAGCCTGCTGAGGTGGGACAGTGCCCATCCCATTCCCTTGAAAAAGGGCATCCCTAAAGGCCAGTATGTGAGGGTTCGGCGTAATTGCTCCGACTTGACCATGTTCAAGAAGGAGGCAGACTCTCTGACCGACCGTTTTATCGAAAGGGGATACCCTAAAAGGATACTGAGGGACGCATATCATCAAACATTGGCGACGGACCGGAGGTCTCTCTTGGAGGTAAAGAGAAAAGAAAGTAACAACAAATTAAGAATTATAGGTACCTATGATATGGCAACTCATGAGGTGAGACAGATTCTTAGAAACTACTGGCCTATACTTACCCACGACCCGGACCTCGCATCCTTAAGTGAGGAATATCCCGCTGTCATTTTCAGGAGAGGTAAGAATATTAGGGATAGATTGGTACATAGCCACTTTGTGCCACCAAGACCTACCCGAACCTGGTTGGAGGTTCCAGTGTTGGGGATGTTTAAATGTGGTAGCTGCAAGGCGTGTAAGCATGTCCAGATCAGTAAGGGGTTTACGGATATAAAAACTGGGAAGTTTTATAAATTACAGACGTTTGCAAATTGCAAGACAAGAGGCGTTATATCTCAATGCACTTGTTCTTGCCCAATAACATATGTGGGTAAAACGTCAAGAGAATTAAGAAGGAGGATCTTGGAACACATAGGTGATGTTGAACACCGTAGAGACACATCCGTGGCACGTCACATGGTGGATACACATGGTGGTGATATTACAGAATTACACTTTTCTGTCCTTGAGGTAGTTGCTCCAAATCGTTGTTTGGGTGACTATGATAGAAAAATCTTGCAGAGGGAAACCTTCTGGATCTACCAACTTAAACTATGCAACCTAATGGGCTCAATGAGACAATATCGTTTCTACCTTTTATTAATCCTGGTTAGTGGGCGTTTATTGCTATACCTTCATCATTGTCATTTATTGTTTCTATATATGTGATTTATTCTATTTCCTATGCTAGCTATTACTCGTTGCATATAAAATTTTATTTTGTTATGATATTTCTACTGTAATGCTGTCTTTCCTTCCCGTGGTTGGTATCTTGAATATCAGGGACATTTGTCCATAAGTTATCATTATTTAGCTATCTATTGGGCGGCGCTAGTATTGCATACATAGTCTCGTTCTTTGTGAGTACGGACCTTCTGGCCTCGCACGGCTGTGCGCTGCTGCCCTGTGCATGCGCGCTGTCATTTTATGAGCGCGTGTGTGCCGTACCCACAGTAAATATCGGCGTCCGGAAGTTGTGGACCACGCAGGCGCGCGCACCCGTTTCGCGCGGATATTGTATTGTAATAGGACAGACTATTTAAGGTGAGTGGTGACTGTGCTCTAATGTCCTTCCTACAATAGAAGTTTGACCATGGCACTTTAGACATCTCGAAATTATCATGGGGATGGTGATGTATAACTGCTTTGTTTATGTTGCTATCTTAAATACCTGAATGTTGCTATCTTAAATACCTGACTATTTTCCTGAACAAGAACGGAGTGTCTGAACAGGAGTATTGATAATTATACCTCTTTATATGTGTTTTGACCCTGATGAATCCATATATTTTGGAAGAAACGCGTTGGTCGTATGTTCTGCATCTAGAGGTTGGTTTGTCTCCATGCGTGTATAATATCTGAACATTACTTGGAGATATATCGGAATTCTGCTTCATGTTTGCATTTGGAGATATTCACTACCTTAATACGTTTGTAACATCTACTATTTTAATACGTTTGTAACATCTGAATATTGTGTTGAGGCATATCGGATTTCATTATCTCTGTACATATTATCTCTGTATACATCATAGACTCGAAAAATACTTGATTTTTGCCTGGTTTCCTTGCCCTAGGGAATAGAAAGGGTCTAACGGGGCTACTGTATATATAGGGTAGGTTCCTGTGGGGGTCGTCCTTATTGGGGACGGTTCCCCCTTATGTGTGGTAGGTAGTTCTGTAGGATAGGTTTTCTATTTTTTGTAGGTTAATGTAGGGTTTTTGTAAGGGATTAGATATGTACTTTTAGGGCATATTTATTAAAAGTTATATTTTATTCCAGTATTCTCTACTTTGGTTGTTGTCTTGTAAATTTGAATACAGCAATTTTGTAGTCACCACAGGTGAATTGATAGGTGCCAAAAAAAACCCTTTTGTATTATCCGAATACATTTCAGATACGTGGTTTTTTTCACTTTGGCGCAGGCCAGCTTTGTTGATTGATCTACTTTGCAGTTATATTTGAATCCAGCATTTTTGTTTTGATTTGAGGGATTTGAGAATAGCTGTGTTTTGCCGTCTTTTAATAAGAGACTTTCCAAAACTCTTCCATACCTTCTCAAATTTTTATTTTTTCTGAACATGGAGCGAAATTCAGGTGGAAAGCGAGCAAAGAGGGGGGTAGGACATGGAGGTAGAGGTACGATAGAAGGTGCTCCTTCCAGTGCTAGTGACAACACGCATGCCAGCGGATCTTCAGTTGCAGGACCGTCAGGCCTGTCATCGCTGGGTCAGGGCCCTGTGAATCTCAGTAACGAACAGCGTCTTCAATCTGTCCTTTAGTGGTTAATGCAACCTGCATCCAGCACAATTGTCATGTTTTTAATTTTTGGGGACATTTTGCTGCGAAATGCAGCTAGACTACAGGTCCTATTGTAAAAAAATCTGGTTTCTAACGGACATTTGTTCTTCACAATTGTCAAGAGTGGCTCAAGGGTGATGGTGCTGTCAGAAACGGGAATAGGTAGGACACTGTTAATGGACACATATTGCAAAATGACTTGTTTTTGCAAGATCTTTAACATAGCTATCAATCCCTGTATTGAGACAACCCATTTAATACAATTAAAAAAGAGAAACAAAGACATGGTGGGATTCCATCCTATTTTAAAACTGTGTTTTCTAGAATTACACTACTACAAAACGTGCATGTACAAAATAGCTGGTAAAAAAATTCATCTGAATTGTACAAGGGAGTTACAGGAAAACTTGACCAGATGTAGGTTATTCAGAGGAGATGGAGTATGGAGCACGGACAAGAACAAAGTACAGAGGAAAAATTTCTCCAGCACTTTGAGTAAAATGAGAAAAAGAATGCCAAAAAAAAGGGCACCTGGGTGGAACAGGAGCGTTAACGACCAGTATTTCCAAGTAAAAGCTCAATTGGTCCGCCCCTCATACGGAGGGCAAGCGCTACCCAGGACAGGGACAGTAATATGTCCAGTGAACTAAAATGGTGGTTGAAAGACTCCTATTTCCGGCACTTTTTAATCTGGGGGTCAGACAGGTTTAATGGTCATTCTGCGGTACAGGACAGATATAGTTAATGTCCAGTTCAACTAAAATGGTGGGTCAAAGACTCGTTTTCCCGAACTTTTTTAATTTGGGGGTCAGACGGGTTTTAAGGGTTTCATACTGTGGTCCAGGGACGGGTAAAAGTCAATGTCCAGTTCAACTAAAATGGTGGTTAAAAGGGACTCCTTTTCCCGGCACTTTTAAATCTGTGGGTCAGACAGGTTAATGGTCATGGCTGCGGTACAGGACAGATATAGTCAATGTCCAGTTCAACTAAATGGTGGTTGAAAGACTCCTTTTTCCGGCACTTTTTTAATGTGGGGGTCATGCATTTTTGGGGGCTCATGCTGTGGCCCAGGACAGGTATAGTCAATGTCCAGTGAACTAAAATGGGGGTTGAAAGACTCCTTTTCCCGACACTTTTGAATCTGGGGTCATGCAGGTTTGGGGCTTATGCTGTGGCCCAGGACATGTTATAGTCAATGTCAGTTCAACAAAAATGGTGGTTGAAAGACTCCTTTTTCCGGCACTTTTAAATCGGGGGGTTCATGCAGGTTTGGGGCTCATGCTGCGTTCCCAGGACAGGGATATTAAATTGCCCAGTTCAAGTAAAATGATGGTTCAAATCAGACTGCCTTCTGGCACTTTTTAATTTGTGGGTGATGCAGGTTTAAGGTCATGCTGTGGTACAAGACAGGATAGTGAATGGTGTGGTGATTTTTTTTCTGTGGCTTTTATAACCTAAGTGTGTTGCCTAAGATGTAGCACGTATCCATTTGACTGTTGTGGATGTTAATTCCAGCTTCTCCAGCCCTGTTTGGGTGTAAGAATGAAGGTGTTGTTGCTCTCCCATAGACTTTAAGGGTTTCTTTCGCTCAAATCTACTATCGACTATCTTGTCGATGATGGTCGACTATCGACCATCGACCGATGTCGATGGCCAACGTAATCGCTCAACACTAGTGTTTAACTGTCATTTGTTATGATTGTCTGTTTTTAGTAAATTAGCTTAAAAAATGACATTTACACTATTTGGGGGACCACTTTGCCCCAACTAAACTAAACAGACATCAGCTTACTAATAAGATCAAAAACATTCAAGATTGTAACCCACCAAATGCGGCTTTGAGAGGTAGCAGCCATTTGGGGGAGCACTTTGCCCTAACTAAACTATGGCATCTCCGACACCAACCTACAAACAAGATCAAAAACATTCAAGATTGGCTGCCGCCCCACAACAATAAGGAGGGATGGCATTTGAGAGTAGTTTCTGATTTTATTTGGGATGTGGTGATGATGTTGCAGTTAAGATTTAGGGATTGTTTCTCAAGACCTGGCTAACATCCTGCTCCTATCTTTCTAAAGGAGGTGGTGGATCTCTTAGTAAGGCCCGAAAACTCTCGCTTACTGTGTAATACTCTTGAGTTGCGGATTCTCCGGCCTGTGTTTGCTCTGCAGGTGTATATCCATGTCGCGGGTGGTCCCGCTCTTCGGCCCGCGGGCGCACCCGTGGCTGCCCCCCCGGGTGTTTACTGAGGTCGGGTGGGTCCGCAGCACTCAGAGACTCACCTGACCTCGTTCCTGTCCTGTCCACGCCCTCTGCCGGCGCTCGTTCTTGGAAATTTAAAGGGCCAGCGCCCCGGTAATTGGCTAATTGCCGGGCGCTTCCCCTATTTAAGGCTACGCTCCACAATCACTCCTTGCTGGATCTATGTTGCCTCGTGCCTTAGTAAAAGCGTTCCCTAAGTGTATTCTCGCCTACCGTGTACCAGACCTCTTGCTACGTTTCTCGACTCCGAACCTCTGCAGCCTGCCCTGACCTTCCTGCCTGTCCACGACCACGAACCATTGCCGCCAGCCCTGACCTTACTGCCTTCCCACGACTACGATTCTTGGACTACGATTCTGTACCACGCTGCACCTCAGCCGCCATCGCAAGCAAGTCACATTGGGGGTAGCGACCTGGTAGCCTCACGCCGCAGCAAGTCATCCCGCTTTGCGGGGGGCTTGGTGAATACCGAGGGCTACTTAGATTTCCGCTACCTGGCGTGGCTTAGTATCATCGCTTGCGGTGGTCCAGAGGATCCACTACCCAGCCGTTACAGTTAGATCCAGCCATGGATCCCGCAAGGGTTGCCCCTGCCAAGTCTACGATTTTCACGAACATTGTCGCCCAACAGTCGCAGCAGATCGCGCAACAAGCACAGAAAATTGGGTCAGCTGTCCGGCCATGATGCGTCAATTCCTGGCCTCCCACAGCAGCAACCTGCCTCTTCGCCGGTGGTTCCATCTCCCCCTGCCGTCCTGCTGGCAACCTTTGGGTCCGAAGCTTTGCCTTCCTCTACCTTCCAAGTTCGACGGGACTTCGAAGCTTGCAGAGGTTTTATTACGCAGTGCTCCATGCACGTGGAGCTGATGGCCGACCAGTTTCCTACTGAATGGGCGAAGGTGGCGTTCGTGGTGAGCCTGCTATACGGAAAGGCCCTGACCTGGGCGACACCCCTTTGGGACCGGAATGACCCTGTGACCGCAGACCTACAGGCCTTCCTCTCTGAATTCCGTAGCGTTTTTGAGGAGCCGGCGCGAGCATCTTCTGCGGAAATGGCGCTATTGAACTTACGCCAGGGGGACTCCTGCGTAGGAGACTATGCGGGCCCAGTTCGCACCCTAGCCTCCGAGCTGTCATTTGGGAAAGATGCCGCTCTTGAGCCACATTCAAGAGGGCCTGGTCGAGCCAGAGTTAAAAGATGCACTTGCAGCAAAGATCTCCCATCTTCTTTGTTGCGAACTTATTTCCCTTGGCCACGCGCATAGACGTGCGTTTCACGGAGAGACAGCAGGAGCTCCGCCCAGGAGCATGACTCGGGACAATCTTTGCCGTCTACCTCGTCCGGCTCCCGTGTTCCAAAGGTTTTCCCCCTGCCTCCTCCACAGGTTTCCCCCGAGGAACCCATGCAGTTGGACCGGGCCCCACTTGTCGAGGAAGAGCTGTCCGCCGCCGGATGGAGAACCTTTGCCTCACTGGGGCCAATCCGGACCATTTCCGTAGGAGTTGTCGCAGCGTCCTCAGCGGTCGGGAAACGCTCGCACCTAGGTGCCGTAAGAGAGGCGTCCCTAGGTGCTCAGTCTTCCTCTCCACGACTGTTGTTGCCAGTGGAGGTAACGACGGATGCTGGCCTATCTCTTCGTGTCCCTGCCTTCCTGGACTCCGGCTCCGCCGGGAACTTTATTCATGCCTCCCTGGTGTCTCGCTATCACTTTTCCAGTGATCCGCCTGGAAAAACCGTTGCTTATCTCATCCGTCAGTGGGGAGCTTTCAGTGACTCCAATTCAGTTCATCACCCGGCCCGTGACCCTCCGTGTAGGGGTTCCTACACACGGAGAAGATCTCCTTTCATGTCCTGGTCTCGCGCTTCTTCACGATCCTGTTGGGGCTACCCTGGCTGCAATGTCATGCCCCCCCTACGCTTGATTCGAAGACAGGCGAAGTCTGCATTGGGGGTCGGAGTGGCCAGGATCTCTGCTTGGTGGCACCACACCCGGTGTCCCAATTTTTCTCCTCCCATATCCATCAAGTCTTTACAAGGTCTGCCAGCGAAGTACCAGGATTTTGGAGATGTATTCTCGGAGAAACAGGCTGAGAGGCTACCGCCCCATCGGCCCTATGACTGTCCTATAGACCTCCTTCCCGGAACCAGTCCCCCACGGGGTAGGGTCTACCCTCAGTCTGTGCCTGAGACCCAGGCCATGTCGGCCTATATTCAGGTGAATTTATCAAAAGGTTTTATACGCAAGTTTCCCCCTCGCCCCCCGGGGCTGCTTCTTCTTCGTTCAAAAAAAAAAGACGGTTCACTTCATCCGTGTATTGATTACATAGGGTAAACAAGACAAGGTGAAGAATCTCTACCCTCTACCCCTGATCTCTGAGCTCTTTGATCGTCTCCGTGGAGCCAAGGTCTTTACCAAATTAGACCTACGAGGAGCCTATAACCTCACCAAATTCGGAAGAGGACGAGTGGAAAACGGCTTTCAACACACGGACGGGCATTTTGATATCTCGTGATGCCCCCCGGGCTATGCAACGCCCCAGCCGTATTTCAGGAGTTCGTCAATGACGTGTTTCGGGACTTGCTGTACACCTGCGTCATTGTATACTTGGACGATATCCTGATTTTTTCCCCTGACATCCAGACCCATCGGGTACAAGTATGCCAGGTCCTGCGATGCCTGCGGGTTCCACCAGACCAGCCTTCCTTTCCTTGGGTACATAGTTTCCGATTGAGGTCTACAGATGGACCCGGCTAAACTCTCTGCGATCCAGCAGTGGCCACGACCTGTCGGTCCCGGGCGATTCAACGCTTCCCAGGATTCGCCAACTACTCCCGGCAGTTCATTCCCCACTTCTCTACGCTGGTGGCTCCCATCGTGGCTCTCACCCGAAAGAATGCTAATCCGAAATGTTGGCCTCCGCCTGCCGAGGAAGCATTCTCCCGACTGAAGATAGCGTTCTCCTCAGCACCCCATTTTGGTCCGTCCGGATCCGAGAGACCCTTCATTTTAGAGGTGGATTTCCTCTTCCGTGGGGAAAGGGGCGGTCCTGACCCAGAAGGGCCCTAAAGGCAAGACCGTCACATGCAGGTTTTATTCGAAGACCTTCTCCTCGGCAGAATGTAATTATGCCATTAGAGATCGGGAACTGTTGGCCATAAAATTGGCCCTGGAAGATTGGCGACATCTGTTGGAGGGAGCTCGACACCCATTTGACGTCTTCACAGACCATAAGAATCTCCAATACCTCCAGACAGCTCAGCGTTTAAACCCTCGCCAGGCCCGGTGGTCTCTTTTTTTTCTTGCGCTTTGATTTCAAGATCCACTTCTGACCGGCCGAGAAAAATGTCAAGGCGGATGCCCTCTCCTGTGCTTCTGACATTACCGGTGAGGAACCAGTGTCCCAGCACATCATAGGTCCTGAACGGCTGGTTCATGCAGCTCCTGTGGACCTCCGTAATGTTCCTCCGGGCAGAACCTACATGCGTCCCGCACTCAGGAGGAGAATTCTGGGTTGGGGGCATAGTTTTCTTCTGGCCGGCCACCCCGGGGTACTAAAATCCTACGTCCTCATCTCGCGACACTACTGGTGGCCAACTCTGCTCCAAGATGTCAAGGACTTCATTCTCTTCTGCACCATGTGTGCCCAAAACAAGGTTCCTCGCCACAGGCCCGCAGGCCTCTTAGTCCCCCCTGCCCGTTCCGTGTCTCCATGGACACACATAGGCATGGACTTTATCACGGACCTTCCTCTTCCTTCGGGAAACTTGGTCATCTGGGTGGTCACTGACCGATTTTCAAAGATGTCCCACTTTGTGCCGCTTTCTGGTCTCCCTTCTGCTCCCCAATTGGCGGGCAACTTCTTCCATCAGATTTTTCGCCTGCACGGTTTACCATCCCACATCGTCTCCGATCGAGGCGTCCAATTTGTCTCTAAGTTTTGGCATGCCCTATGTTCCTGCTTACAAATCAAGCTAGATTTCTCTTCCGCATATCATCCCCAGACAAATGGGCAGGTGGAGAGGGTAAACCAGATCTTGGGGGAGTATCTACGGCATCGGGACTCCGACTCGACTGGCCGTTCTCCATTCCTTGTGGTCTCTGGTCGTTGCCCGTGCCCCCCCCCCTCCCCTTTGGCTTCTGCCTCCGAGGTTCCCGCCGTGGACAACCCGGTTCAGGATATCGGGGTTATTTGGCGAGAGACCCGACAAGCCTTACTCCAGGCTTCAGCCCGCATGAAGACTCAAGCTGACAAGAGGAGAAGACCTTCCCCAACGTTCCTACCAGGGGATAAAGTGTGGCTCTCTTCCAAATACATACGCCTCAAGATCCCTAGCTAGAAATTGGGTTAGCAGTTTCTGGGACTTTTCAGAGTACAAGCTCTGCCTACCTCCATCTCTACGGATTCCTAACGCCTTTCATGTCTCCCTCCCCCAGCCTCTGCTCCTGAACCGGTCCTCCCAGAGGAGCGCTGCTCCGTCTCCGGTGCTAGAGTCCCCTGATGTTTTTTAAGTGAAGGACATCTTAGACATGAAGACCATCAGGGGTAAGCGGTTCTTTCTTGTAGATTGGAGGGGCTTCGGCCCCGAAGAGAGGTCCTGGGAACCGGAGTCCAATATCCTGAACCGAGATCTGATCCGTAAGTTCCTTCAGCCTAAAAAGAGGGGAAGATCTAATGGGGGGGGGGGTACTGTCGCTGGTGGTCCCGCTCCACGGCCCGCGCGCCGCGGGCACACACGTGGCCGCCCCCCCCGTGTGTTTACCGGGTCGGGTGGCGCCGCTGGCCGCGGGACAAGCGGTGGGTCCGCAGCACTCAGAGACTCACCTGACCTCGTTCCTGTCCCGTCCGTGCCCTCTGCCGGCCGAGGCGTGCCTGCCCGTTCCCTAGGGCGCGCGCTCGTTCTTGGAAATTTAACCCCTTCCCGCCGGAGCCAGTTTTGGCCTCTCTGACAGAGCCCCATGTTTGAAATCTGTCATGTGTCACTTTATGTGAGAATAACTTTTTGACACTTTTAACCTATCCATGTGATTCAGAGATTGTTTTCTCGTGCACATTGTGCTTTAAGATAGTAAGAAATTTTGGGCCAAAAAATGCTTGTTTATTTGTGAAAAATATTAAAAAATCTTGAAAAATTTGAAAAAATTTAAACCAAATTTTAAAAATTTTAAAAATTTTCTGCATTAAGACAGTTATTTAAAATTCCCCCTAAAAATATTTTATAACTAGCATCTACCCTATGTCTCTGAATTTGGCATATTTTTTAAAAGGGTTTTTTTTTTTTTTTTATTTACGTTTTTAGGGGGCTTAGAAAATTATAAAATTTTTAAAAATTTTCAAACCAAAATTTGCAAAATACATTTTTTTAGAGAACCAACCCCATTTCCCAAAAAACTGATTTTTAAATTGGCCTTATGTTGATCCCCCCAAATAAATAAACTTTTTAAAGAAACTACACCCCCTTAAAGTATTAAAAAACCCCCCTTTTTAGGGGGGTTTATTAACCCTTAGGTTTTTTCACGGGAATTAAAGCAAAGGGAAGTAAAATTTTTAAAAAATTTCCCACTTTTTTTCCCAAGAAAATTCCCTTTTTTTTAAAACATTGTTCACAAGAAAAACGGTAAGTGTGATCAGTGAAAAAAAACTTAATATTGTTTCCCCCCGGTTTCCTGCCGTTTTTCAGAGATATCCCATATGTGGCCCTAGTGCATTATTTGGCTCAACCACAAGCACCAGAAAAAGTAGGAAAACCAACGGGAAACTCTGGGGCCCTAAATTTTTAAATTACCTTTTTATTTGGGGGCCCAAATTTCGGGTTTTGGGGGACACCCAAAAAGGTGCAAAAAATTTAAAAAACCTCCCCTAAAAAACCCCATTTTTGGAAAACAAAACTTTCGTTTAAAGGGAATATATCCAGGGGTGAAGTGAGCATATCGACCCCACAGGTGTGTCACAAAAATTTTTTAAATTTTTAGGCTGGGGAAAATTTTAAAAAAAATTTTTTTCCCCCAATAATCCGGGAAAATTTTTGCTGAAAAATTTTTAAATTTTTTAAAAAGGGAAACCTGGGAAAAAAAACACCCCCAAAACCTTGTTTTCCCCAATTTTTTTTCCAAAATTCGGGGATACCCTAAAATTTGGGTGAATCTGCTGGGTTTTGGGCCAAAGGCAGGGGGGTTTAAAGGGGGAGCGCATTTGGCTTTTGGGAAAGCAAAAATTTTTGGTTTGGGGCCCAAAGGGCGCATTTACAAAGCCCCCCCAAAATACCAGAAAAGGGAAACCTTCCAGAAGTCAAAACCCCCTTTTTGGGGTTTTAGCCGGGCCTCATAAACTCACCAGGGGTGATTTACCCTTTTTTGGGGGCACAGGTTTTTACAAAAAATTTTGTTTTTTTTTCATTGGGCTATGAAAATGAAAGGGAAAAACCCAAATTCCCGCCATTGTTTTTGGGGTTTTAATTTTACAGCTTCGCCGTGCGTAAAAAATTACAGGATAAACTTTTCTAATGGGGGGCGGTACAAAATTTAAAAAAGGGGGATAGATTTTATAAGTTTTTTTTTTGTTTTAAACTTTTAAAACCCCAATAGAAATAGGGCTAAAAAAGATTGCTTTTTAATTTTTGGTTTTGATAGCCATAAAAAGTTTTTTGTTTTCTTAAACAGCTGAAAATTTTGGGGTTGTTTTTTGTGGGATGAGTTGACATTTTAATTGTACCATTAAAAGGGGGATAGCCCCTTTGATCACTTTTTATTAAGGTTTTTTTTGGAGGCATTTTTAACAAAATACACATTCCTGGTAGTTTTTTTATTTTTTTTTTTAACAGCGGGCCCGTGCAGTATAGAGTGACATGAAGTATTCTCACGGGTCGATAAAGATTACCGCGATACCCAATTTTTTATTTTTTTTTTGTTTTTGGGGCCCGAGAGCCATAAAAATTTTTATTTTTCTGTGTAAAGGGGAACCCTTTTTGGGGCTTGTTTTTTGTGGAAAAGGGGTTTTACATTTTTATTTTGGGAAAATTTTTTGGGGGGACAAAGACTTTTTGTCAGTTTTTTAAAAAAGTTTTATTTGGAAGGCAGGGGGAAGAAAATCCTGCAATCCTAGTAAATGTTTTTTTATTTTTAATTTTTTAAAAAGGGCCCCCACCCTGCAGTATCCATTACCAGTTAGCTTTACTCTCCCGGGCTAAACGATTAAAGGGGATTACCCAAATTTTATATTTTTTTTAAATTTTTTAAGCACTTTAAAAAAAAAAAAAAAAAAAAATGTTTTTTATTGTTTTAAATAATATTTATGCCCTAGCTGTCTTCTGAGAAACCATAAAATTTTTTTTTTTTTTCCGTTTTAAAAGAAAACGGGAAAGGGGGCTTTTTTTTTTGCGGAAAAACTTTTAAGTTTTAATTGGTAAAAAACCTTTTTGGGGTCTAAAATTTAAATTTTTTTATCGCTTTTTATTTCCCCTTTTTTTGTGCGGGAGGATGTAAAAAAAATCGCAATTCTTTGACTGTTTTTTTTTTTTTGGTTTTTTTTTCGGGGTTCAAACCCTACGGGTTAAAATTTAAAATTAAAATTTAAAAGTTGGGGGAGGGTTAAAACACGCGGCGATACCCCAAAAATTGGGGACTTTTTTTTATTTTTGCTTTTTTTGGGCAATTGGCGTTTTTAAAAGGGGGAAAAGGGGGGTAAACCGGGTTTTTATTTTATTTTTTGTGTTTGTGTTTTACGTTTTTTTTTTACTTTTTTTCATTTATTTTTTTCATTTTTTCCCCTTTTTTTTTTACTTTTTCTTCTAACAGCAATCATCAGATTGTTGTTAGAAGGCAGGCCAGTGCACAGTACTCGTACTGTGTACTGGTTGCCATGACAACGCCTGTCACATGCCCACAATGCATTGCGGGCATGGTGACGTCACAGGTGACCCCGGGAAGTAAACGGCACTTCCCGGGATCATCAGACAGGATCGGTGCCGCACTACAGTGCGCCAGCCGACGGGAGTAGGCAGGAGGAGCTCACTCCTCCTGTCTGCGGCTTTATTACGCAGCCCATACAGGCTGCGGTAATAAAGCGTTTAATTTCACCCGGGGCCGGAGCTAAACACCGGCCGGGGGTGATACGGCATGCGGCCCCAGCGATAATTTAACCGCTGGTCCCATGTTTGCGATCGCGCGTGGCTCGCCGCAAACCCGCGCGAATCGCCAGGGCTATGGATACGTCCATTTGCGGGAAGTCACTTACCGCTAAGGGTGTATCCATACGCCCTATGTCGGGAAGGGGTTAAAGGGCCAGCTCCCCGGTAATTGGCTAATTGCCGGGCGCTTCCCCCATTTAAGCTACGCTCCACAATCACTCTTGCTGGATCTATGTTGCCTCGTGCCTTAGTAAAAGCGTTCCCCAAGTGTATTCTCGCCTTAACCGTGACCAGACCTCTTGCTACGTTCCTCGACTCCGAACCTCTGCCGCCTGCCCTGACCTTCCTGCCTGTCTCCGACCACGAACCATTTGCCGCCAACCCCGGGCCTTTTCTGCCTGCCCACGACTACGATTCTTGGACTACGATTCTGTACCACGCAGTACCCTGGCCGCCATCGCCAGCGAGTCACGTCGGGGGTAGCGACCTGGTAGCCTCACGCCGCAGCAAGTCTCTCCCGCTTTGCGGCGGGCTCTGGTGAATACCGGGGGCTACTTAGACTCCGCTCCCTGGCGTGGCTTAGCTATCATCACTTGCGGTGATCCAGAGGATCTACTACCCAGCCGTTACAATCCAGTTGTAGTGGTGTAACATTTTTGCCCTGGGAATGTCCGTGTATGTTGGTACATTTGTAGGGAATGTTGCCCGGTACCTTGGTCAGGTGTTTTGATTTTTTGGGGGTGGGTACAGAAAGTTAAGTATCTTAGGGGTACCACTGGCCGTTTAATTTTGACCAACATATAAGCAGGGTTTTTTAAAAAAGGGCACGATGTTGGTAGCTAAATGATTTTTTTGTAGTTCCTTGCCCAGCTTCGTGCCCTGAATCGGATTCCCATTTTTTAAATCTTAAGGGGGAGCTGACTTAGAGGGGTAGAAAAAGTTTTTTAAAAAAATTTGGAATTTTTTGAAACTTTAACACATTGTCAACCCCTTTAAAATTTTTGGATTTTACCGGGTTTAAGGTAATAGTTTTCCCAAAGGGTTTCTTTTCACCACTTTGAAAAGCCCCCCCCTTTTTTAGAGCAGCTAAATCTTGCTGATCCAACTTTCGATGACCAACTTGTTTAGGGACATTGAGCTGGTTGAAGAAAGGCCCGCCCCCCGTGGGGGGCTTGTTGGGGGGGGCTCAAACGATAGACGGTTTAGTTAGGCCTAGACTAAAACCCCACTTAACAACAGCATATAGTTTGCTTTTGGGGGACTGACACAATATGGGGTCCTAAAAAAAACCGAAAAATGTCAAAAAAACAGTTCCAAAATCAATTTTCCCTGCAAGCTATTTGTATAAGCAATATTTTTAGCAATTTAAATTTGCCTACCTTTTTCACATGCAAAGGCCCCTTGGGAAAGGCCATTGCCAGTTTGGGGGTCGGAAGGGAAATTTTTTTCCCCAAAAATGAGGACAATTTTGGGTTCTACCCCCATGGGGGTTTTTGCCTTTTTTCGGGTCAACACTTTAAAAAACTTTAGCAAAACTTAAAAAATGGGCCCCGAATTTGGTGGACGTATGTCTTTTTTTGGCCTTACAAACTATGTAACTATGTAATGTGACCACTCTCAATTGCTTTGTCTACTTTTTGGTATTTTGACATATGGTAGTCAGGATTTGTTTGCCCTTGATAACAACTTTAACAACTACGTGTAGAGAGAAGAGTAAATGAAGTAAAAGCTGGGTACCCTAAAAACCCCTTTTCCCCCCTTGGAATCAAAGTGAGGGTATGTGTCCAATGTCCTCTAAACAAACAGAACTGCCAGATGAGATCTGCTGGGTTGCTGTAGGGAACACAGACCGTCTTCCTGGCAGACGCTTTGCATAGATGATGGGCATTGTATTCCCCAAGCCAGACAATATGAATTATCTTGAAACAAATTGACCACCAAAAAACATATGGAATTTCAGATTTTTTTAATGCTCACATTGGCAGTAAACACCCAAAAAAATCCAGCTTATTTCATGAGCGGTTTACCCCAACCCCCCAATGATACCCACCCACCTACATTTATTCACAGTTTTATTTATTAAGAAGTAGGTTATTCAGTTATAGGTGGGGAGGCTAGTCAGGGGGGCAGGGCATTAATTAAACGGGCTCTTTCAGACTCTTTTGTGGCTAAAACTGCAGATTTAGCATTAAGTACCTAAAAAACTACAGCATTTTACAAAAAAGGGGACACAGGCTGGAAACAGCATGTCTGTCACTCTTGTCTACATCAGAGGGGGGGGTTCATAAACTATGTGACAGTTCCCTTTAAGCTCAAAGGGAAAATTGATATACGGCGCGCCAGAAGTCTGGCGTTTTCCCCCCAAAAAAAACTTGATCAGCACTGTTCACTATATTTTTAATCAGGCACACGCCTGAGATCAGGGGGGCGTGCTGGAGGTGTCGCCTACACTTACGAAGCACACTTTATTACTTTTGAACGGAAAATACAGGGCTTACTGGGGAACAAGGTCCCACCATTTTAAAATGGTTTACCTGAGACAGCAGGGCGTCACTGGGGCTTTCATGGGGGCCAACCCTGGAAAAAACTCCTGGCCCCGAACTCAGATCGTGGGTTCCAGGCGCTGCTACCTGGGCGCTGATGATCTATTCAGCTGTATGTACGTCCAGGGCCGCTACTAAAGTGCAGGCAGGCAGGGAGGGCGACTGCAGGAAGTGACAGGAGCTTAGGAGGGAAGAGAATGCGCCGGCTGTGTGCAGCCGCTGTCCGGCAGTGAAGGCCCCCACCTGCTGATTTTTACTTGCTCGGGCCCCTGGACCATCCCCCTGCAGACATTGTCCTTAGGGGTTTTCACACAGCTGCCCCCACAGGACCCAATTCAGGAGGTCCTTTGAGTGAGGAGCCTCACTGTAGAGACCAGGGCTAATATATAATAGGGGTAAACAAATCTCAAGAATGTGAACTGTACTGAATGTAATATGTGTGTATATATATAATAAAATAATTATGTTATTTAAAATTTTTAAATGTATGGGGTTATACGTGTGTATAGGTCTATAATTATGTTGGGAACATGGTATGGTGAAATTTTAAAGTATGTGATGTTGTATATGTGTGTATTATATGTATGAAACATGTGTGTGTGTTAAATGTAATTTTTTGTAGGGACTCACTCGCATTTAGCCCCCCTTTTGGGTCGTCCCAGAGGAAATTCCCCCATTTGGACCGCCGTCCTTTGGGAGAACGGCTGGCACTTTTAACACAGGGCACTTGGAACCGGGGGTTTTTTTCAGTCTGGTTTCCACCAGCTTTATTTCTTTTGCCACACACAAAAAACCTTGTACAGAAAATAAGGTAAACCAAACCCTGGCCTCTGGCCACTTAATACAATGTAGCCCCCCCCTCTCTACAAAGGGTCTCGACCAATGTCCAGTCAGAATATCCATTCTAAACCGCCTCCACTGGTTGGGGCCCTTCCCGAGGTCAGCCACCTGCTGGGGGTAAAAAGCCTCTCCTTTTCCCCCCCTTCGCCCCAATTCCAGGATTTTTGGGAAAACACTTCCCCGTACACCTGAAGGGGCCAGGCCTTTTATAGGAAAACCCAGCCCTTTCCCCAAAACCTGGGCTGGGCCCGCGGAGTAGCCCCCCCCGAAAAATAATTTCCCCACTACCCAATAAGACCACCCCGGAACGGGCCCGGGGAAAAAAAACAAAAAATACAAAATTGGCCAAACCCCTTAAATGTGGCTGACAATACATAAAAGGGGTGCCCCTTTAAACCCACCAAGGCCAAATGAAGTGGTGGGGCGGCCCCCGATGTTTAAAGTACGCACATACTGCCCTTAAAGGGGAATGTTCCCCACGGCCCTTTAGTTTAAACGTACCGTGCGGGAACCCTATACGCCTGCTGTTTGGAAAATTTAAATGCCTCCCCTGGTAATTTCACAGCACATTTGGCCACCTCCCATCCACTTTCACTTTTCCCCCCAAAAAAATGGCCCTGTCACTTATTTTTTTCTGGGCCGGTTCTGTTTTGCCAGGGAAAACAACAGGTAATCCTTTGGGACATCATATTTATTTTACCATTGGTTTTGGGGCACCCTTTTGGCGCATTTAAAAGCACAGTTTTTGGTCCCCAAAATATGTGTGTATGTTCACCCCCTCAATTTGCTTTTGATCACTGAATCTTAAAAAACGAAAGGGGAATTACCAAAGCCAGTATCACTCATCTTTAAAAAAACCATTTCGGGGTTTTTTTTTCCCCTCATCAGTGAGAGCAGAAACGATATGCTGCCTTTATGGGGGGCAATGAGTGGCTGAGAAAGGGGAATTCTCTCCTTGGGGGGAAAGCACCTGGTCGGTGTGTAGAATTTTGAGATTGCCTTTTTTGCCTTTAAGGACATACAAAGACAACCTCACCACAGAAGCCAACAAGTGGGTCCACATCTAAAAAACAGTTGCTGTACTCCTAAAGGAACAGGATGCTTGACTCCAGGAGAACAAGATTTTCAACGATGGCAGCAACAAGAAAATAAATAATGGAATTATCAATCTTTGAAAAAGTTACAGCAAATAAGGTTCCTCCAAAAGCTTCTTTCGCCAGCAGGTTCAGATTTTGGACAGCTCCAAAAAAGTTTCAGGTCAGCACAGAAAAACATGGACAGCACACACAGTAATATATTCATTTTGTAATGGGTGTTAACCTTTGCTTGCTTGTTCGGATTGGCTCATTTGGTATCATTTTGTAACTTAATTTAGGACGCATGGTAGCAGAAAGAGGTGAATGCCAAGTAACGTGCTACAGTACTTGTGATACAATCCGTTAGTCATAGAAAGTAATGGAAAGCAAACAGAAATGTTAACGTTCAAGTTGCGCCGTCAGGAGAAAAAGCGCGGGACCTTGCGTCCTCCATCAGGTCAAAATAAACGTATAGTTGACGTTAACTCGGAAAACAGAAATATGAATGCAAGTTGCACATCCATCCACCTATTTGAGTCAATAAACATGTTAATGCTTCCGTTCTCCCTTCCGTTATAATGGCTTCGTCATCCGTTCAAAATAATCTAGTGTGCACTAAGCCTCTGTCCGCTGCATAGGAAGTGGGTGCCGGCTGCTAATTACAGCTGACACCTGCCGCTAACATCAGAGATTAGAACTGGCTGTTTATCCCTGTACCATTCCTCCCTCGGCAACCTTACAGTGAGATTGTGGGTTGCCAATCAGTTACGAAGGCACCTGGAGACCAAATGAAAGCTTCCATAGCTGCCATGTAATCATTTTTATTACTTCCTGCATTAAGCAGGAAGTAATAGACGCGCCATCTTGGTACACCCTCCTGCATTCTTTATATAATACAAAAAGGTGTACAATCGATCGCGCCCACTCGTGGTCAAGTCCCCGAAGGGCACTGAATTTTAAATTGGAAAAAAAAAGTTTGAAAAGTATAAAAAAAAAAAAAAAAAATATTAAAAGTCCTTTGGTCATTTCATGTCCCCTGAAAATTGGAATAAAAAATTATTAAAAAGCCACAATTATCTTAAAACAATACCAATTAAAGCAACATTTCAGCCTACAAAAAAATGCACCCTCACTCAGGTCTGTAGGTTGAAAATCAAAAAAATGTTTGGTTGCAGAAAATGGCACTACTGTGCAAACTTAAGAAATAAACAGATTATATTTATTAAAAAGGAATAAAACATTGTGAAAATCCAACATATTTGGTATCTCCAGAATCGTATCAACCCGCAGAATACAGATAATACATAATTTATACCAAAGCGTGAACGCCATAAAAACAAAATGCCCGCAAACATGGCACAATGACCTTTTTCACACTTTCACACTTAGGGCGCGTTCACACGGCACAGGACAAATACTGCCCGGTTTGCCGGCTGGTATTTGTCCTGTTTTGCACCCGTCCCCACAGCCGCGGGGGGGACGGCTTTTCTCCGCGATGAGCGGAGAAGAGACCTCCCATTGAGAAGCACAGATTCCGTCCGATTTTCGGACGGAAGATGGTGCTTGCTCAATATTTTTTGAGCGGACCGCGGGCGGCAAAACCGCCTGGCGGTTTTCCATAAAGCACAATTGTGCTCATTTTCGGCCAGTTTTTCAAGCGGTCTGAAAAACCGCAAACCAGCTGAAAAAACGGCCGAAAACCCGTGCCATGGGGACATGCCTTACAGTTTTTTGGTTTCCCAGTACATGACATAGTACTGTCAATGGCATCATTAAAAAGTACATCTTGTCCTGCAAAAAAGAAGCACTCACATGTCTATGTAAATGGAAAAACAAAAAAAAACCTATGGCTTTTGGAAGGTGGGGAGGAAAACAAAAGATGTGAGTCATTTTATTATGACTACGTAGTGGGAAAGGGTTAAAGTTCCAGAATTTTTTTTTAACATCAACATACACTATTAATTATAGTATGAATTGCCAGCATTTCTATCTTCTGTTTCCTTTACACCTGAGCAGAAATGTTTATAGCTTGAACTAGACATAGACGTAATGCAACATATAATTTTCCTTGCTTATTACCTATTTACGTTAACTTTTCAAAGGATGGTCTGACAGGAAAAACAACATAGTTCGGTTTTCTGTGCCGTGCAACATAGTCACACAAGAGAAGACTCTTTCATATAACTTAACCTGGAGAACTCTCTGAAAATAGAACCATTTTATTCCATTCATCATGTACAACAAAAGAGAGGATAAAAATGACTGTAAATTTATGTACCAAAGGTTAGGCAGCACTAAAACTGAAAACAAAATGAAAAAAAGTGTTTTAAAGCTGACAATGCTGCTTCATGGGTCACTTGTGTTAAATAAAATGGCAAGCAATTTGTAGATTTTCTAGAATTAGATTCTTTGACATCACGGAAACACCATTTCCAGCTCACCCAACAGATCACGTAAGAATGCCAGCCATATCATCACAAGAATATAAATATAAGATAGATATTTTTAGGATCAAAAACTATAAAAACTAACAAAAACTAACTTATTTTGGCTTATATGTTATAATTTTTGATCTAAGACTGTAAGCTAATTCTTTACACATGGCAGATTTGTTAGAAAAATTAGTGGAAATACCTTCCATAAATCTAAATAGAGTAAATGTTGCAGCATATATATGAATTTCTGAAAGCCTTATTCAAATGAAATAGACAGTCTTAGAATCTTCTGCAAAAAAAATTGACACATGTGAATGTACATTTTCAGGTGAACACCCAAACAAATGTGCCACCATTAACCCCTTACCGCCGGAGCCAGTTTTGGCCTCTCTGACAGAGCCCCATTTTTGAAATCTGTCATGTGTCACTTTATGTGAGAATAACTTTTTGACACTTTAACCTATCCATGTGATTCAGAGATTGTTTTCTCGTGACACATTGTGCTTTAAGATAGTAAGAAATTTTGGTCCAAAAAAAGGGCTTGTTTATTTGTGAAAAATATCAAAAAATCGTTGGAAAAAATGTGAAAAATTTACCAATTTAACTTCAAAATTTTCGCATGTAAGACAGATAGTTTTTTCCACTCAAAATAGTTTATAACTAGCATCTACCATATGTCTGCTGTAGTTTTGCCTAATTTTTTTAAATGTCTTTTTTTTTTTTTTTACGACATTAGGGGGCTTAGAAATTTAGTAGTAATTTTCAAATTTTCAACAAAATTTGCAAGACACATTTTTTAGGGACCAGTCCATTTTAAAACGTGACTTTGATTGACCTGTATGTTAGATACCCCATAAATAAACCTCATCTAAGAAACTACACCCCTTAAAGTATTCAAAACTGCTTTTTAGGAAGTTTATTAACCCATTAGGTGTTTCATAGGAATTAAAGCAAAGTGGAAGTGAATTTTTAAAAATTTTTACTTTTTTTGCAGTTTTTTCAATTTTTTTATGCATTATTCACAAGAATACGGTAATGTGATCAGGGAAATGAAAAATTTAATATTGATTCCCCAGATTCTGCCTTTTTCAGAGATATCCCATATGTGGCCCTAGTGCATTATTTGGCTCAACCACAAGCCCCAGAATAGGAGGAGCACCTACTGGACTCTGGGGGTTTCATTTTCATTACGATTTTATTTAGGGGCCATTTCAGGTTTGCGGACCCCCTAAGGTGCTAAAAATTAAAAAAACTCCCTTAAAAATACCCCCAAATTGGAAACTACACCCCTTAAGGAATATATCCAGGGTGTAGTGAGCATATCGACCCCAACAGGTGTGTCACAAAAATTTTAGCGTTAGGCTGTGAAAATTTTTAAAAACATTTTTTTCCAATAATCTGCAATTTTAGCTGAAAATTTATAATTTTTACAAGGCATCCTGGTAAAAAAACACCCAAAACCTTGTTACGCAATTTCTTCCAAGTTCAGCAATCCCCTACATGTGGGTTAAAACTGCTGTTTGGGCGCTTTGGCAGGGCGTATAAGGGAGGGAGTGTTACTTGGATTTTGGAACGCAGATTTTGGTGGGGGCCATGTCGCATTTACAAAGCCCCCAAAATACCAAAAACAGGTGAAACCTTCCAGAAGTCACCCCATTTTGGATTCAGACGCCTCATAGATCTCATCTAGGGGTGTATTGTGCATTTTGGGTGCCCAGGTGTTCCAAAGTTTGTTTTTTTTGCATTGGGCTATGAAAATGAGGGGAAAAAGCAGTTCCGCCATTGTTTTTTGGGCTTCAGTTTTACAACGTTCGCCGTGCAGCATAAATGATAGGATATCTTTACTATGGGGTCGGTACAATTGCAATGATATAGATTTTATATAGTTTTTTTTATGTTTTATTACTTTTACAAAATAGAAATAGGTCTATAAAAAATTCGTTTTTATGTTGTCCTGTTCTGATAGCCATAAGTTTTCAGTTTTTTTTATACGGAATGATTATGGGCTTGTTTGTTGGGGGGATGAGTTGACGTTGTTATTAGTACCATTATGGGGGGCATATGCCGCTTTGATCACTTTTTTTTAAAGGTTTTTGTGAGGCATTTTGAAAAAAAATACAGCATTCCTGGTAGTGTTTTTTATTTTTATTTTTAACAGCGGTCACCGTGCAGTATAGCTGACATGATAGTATTACTCAGCAGGTCGATACGATTACAACGATACCCAATTTGTATTTTTTTATGTTTTACTGCTTTACACAATAAAAACACTTTTATTCAAAAAGGAAAAAACGTTTGTGCATCACCATAGTCTGAGAGCCATAACTTTTTATTTTTTTGTGTACGGAGCTGTGTAGGGGCTTGTTTTTTGCGGGATGAGTTGACGTTTTTATTGGTATTTTTTTTTGGGGGGACAAGACTTTTTGATCAGTTTTAAATCCCTTTTTTTTGGAAGGCAGGGTGAAGAAAATACTGCAATCCTAGTAGTGTTTTTTTTTTTTTTTTCACAGCACTCACCGTGCAGTATCCCATGACCGTTAGCTTTACTCTCAGGGTCGATACGATTACGGGGATACCCTATTTATATAGTTTTTTTTAATTTGGAAGAACTTTTTAAAAAAAAATAGTGTTTTTATTTGTTAAATAATATTTATGCATCGCTGTCTTCTAGAGCCCTAAAATTTTTTATTTTTTCGTATACAGAGACGTGTAAGAACTTTTTTTTTGCGGGATGAACTGATGTTTTAAATTGGTACAACTTTGGCGTTTTTATGAGTTTTTGATCGCTTTTTATTCCATTTAATGTGTGCAGGATGCACAAAAATCGCAATTTGTGACTGTTTTTTGTTTTTGTTTTTTATGGCGTTCACCAACCGGGTTAATTAACATGAAAGATTTATAGGGTGGGTCGTTACGCAGGCGGCGATACCAAATATGGGTACTTTATTTATTTTTGATCTTTTTTGGGGCGAAATTTGGGGTTTGTTTTAAAAGGGGAAAAGGGCAGTGTATGTGTTTTAATTTTATTTTTTTTGTTTGTGTTTTACTTTTTTTTTTTACTTTTTCACATTTTTTTTAATTTCCCCAGTGAGGATTTGTAAATGCAAATCCCCACTGGGGAAAAAGCAATCATTAGAATTTCTGTTTTTAAGAGGCGTTCTGTGCACAGCGTTACTGCTGTGCATAGGTCGCCATGGAAACTAGTGAACACCCTGCCCACAATTTCATTGTGGGCATGGTGACGTCACCAGACTACCCGGATGCATTTCAAAAACAGCAATCCGGGGGTCTGGGTAGGAGACGGGCGAGCGGAATCTGTGCCGCTGCCTCGCCGATTGTAGGCAGAGGGAGCTCACTCCTCCTGCCTGCGGCATCATTATCGCGGCCATGACAGGCTGCGGTAATGATGCGTTTTTCACCCGCGGCCGGGGCTCACTCCGGCCGGGGGTGATGGGGCATGTAGCCAGCGGTTTAAATTTTACCGGCTGGTTCCATGGCGATCGCGCGCGGCTCGCCCGCAAGCCCGCGCGGGTCGCCAAGGGCGTATGCAAACGTCCATTTTCGGGAAGTCACTTACCCCTAGGGGGGTATGCTTTCGCCCAATGTCGGGAAAGGGGGTTAAAGAGTAGTGAACACTGATGATCATTGATTATAACCCCTTACCGGGCAAAAGAAAGGGACCCAAACTTCCTGGTGCTGGTAAGTGTAACGGGTTGCGCACGCGGGCCGGTCCTCGGGGCCGCGGGGCGCACCCGTGTCCCCCGCGGGCAGGTCCCCCGGGGGACGGGTGCGCCGCGGGTCCCACTGTCGCCCGTGGCGGCATCCGTCCCGTCTCCTCACCCGGCCGCGCTCCCGTTCGGTCCGCGTCCCCTCGCTGGCCGGAATTGCCCCTAAGCGCGCACCCCTAGCGCCGCGCGCGCTCGTTCATGTAGATTTAAAAGGGACAGTGCGCCCGGTTTAAATTTGGGTAATTGCCGGGCGCTGTCTCTATTTAAGTTTTGGACCCCGTCACTTCCCCGCTGGATCTTTGTTGCCCCGTGCCTTTGTGAAAGGTTCCTGATAGTCTATTTGCCTTGCCGTGTACCAGACCTTTTCTACGTTTCTCGACTCCGAACCTCTGCCGCCTGCCTGACCTTCCTGCCTGTCCACGACCACGGACCATTGCCCCCTGCCCTGACCTTTGCCTGCCACGACTACGATTCCTGGACTACGCTTCTGTACCTCGCTGCACCTCGGGCCGCCACCGCAGGACAAGTCACGTGGGGGGTAACGACCTGGTAGCCTCCCCGCCGCAGAAAGTCCATCCGCTTTGCGGCGGGCTCGGGGGAAAACCGGGGGCTACTTAGATTCCGTTCCTTGGCGTGGCTTAACTACCATCGCCTGCGGTGGTCCAGCGGATCCACTACCAAGTCCGTTACAGTAAGGTTCTGTGTTGCAGGATAACTCCGTAATCCCACTACATAGAAGGCTGGTGTCAGCGGGTAATTGCAACTGACACCCAATGGTAACAGCAGGGAATGGTTCTGTTCTGTTCCCTGTTGTTTAACTCCTTAGGGTATGTTCCCACTGCATCTTTTAGACGGTATTTCAGAGCATAATTGCAATATGACCCAAAATACATCCTGTAACTACGGTAATCATAGCTCTCATAGAGAGCTATGAATT